>PVLC010045795.1:0-11782 GCA_004027655.1 Graphiurus murinus | reverse complement strand
AACTCAGGGGCATTCTATCTCCAAGCTATACCCCCAGCCCTATTTTTTATTCTTTATTTTGAAACCGAGTCTCACTAAGTTGCGGAGTGCCTCACTAGGTAGCTGAGGCTGGCCGCGAACCCAGATCCTCCGGTCTCAGCCTCCCGAATGCTGGGATTACAAGCGTGCGCCACCACGCCCGGCTCAGATTTTAAATTTTTAACAAAGACAATTTTAATGAAATAAAGTTTTGCAATTCTAAAACAAACAACAAAAAAGAAACGAGAACATTCCACATCTCGGCATCCTTAACATATAGTAAATGAGATTTTAACAGTCTTCAAAAGGATCTAGTCAGGGCCAAATTAGTGACTCCATACCTAAGTTTTATGGACGATAACATACTTTGGGTTTATTGTAGTGCATATTGGAAAAAATTTAGACAAAATGCTAATAACCTACATTAATATGACTATAAAAGAAGGGATAAGCTTCTCTTAATTTTCCATCTTTGGGCTTGCTATACTAATCTAGAAAGTTCTATTTAGGGAACCCTTTAACAATGCAAAATTAATATTGACCTGAAAAAGCAAGGAAGGAAATCTCTCCTGGCCTGAGTAACAAAACTGCTGCCTGGAATCTGGAGAAGACTTACCCGGCTGGCTTTCAGCTCTGTAAACAGGACGGCTCACTCCACTGGGGTTTTCTGCGGTAACCAGCACAAAGTACACTACCCCCGGCTCTGAAACACACGGTTCACATCAAGCCACCATTTCAAATCTCCAAGAGCGACACAGTTTGATTCACTAATCGTCTTTCTAATACCATTTTATAACCAAGTATCAAAATCGGTATTAAGTGACAAATCTAACAGTAGCCTGCTTCTCGGTTTTCGCGAACATTCTTCTCATTCAACCGGAATATACTTGACCCAAGCACCAAATTTATTTAGTGCACAAGGCACATGGCATGTGTGATAAATCTGGATTCATAAGCAGCCAATACAAAGAGCTCTGAGGGGTTTAAATATGGGATAAGCACAGGAAATAGGAACTCGAAGTCTGCTAATTCTTATTTGGACATGCAGTATCAAAAACTACAAATAATATTTCCCTCCTGGAAGCTCCAATTAGAAAGCTCCAGAAAGACAGAAATGTCAATGTGACTCGTGAAATATAGTATATGAGAACTCTTCGTTGTGCTACATAAAGCTTCAGGAAATTTCCTTTTTCACGGTAAACTATTCCCTAGGCTATGTCTGCATGCTGTTTTTGACCTTTTAACAAAAAGGTTAGAAAAGCCCATTTCTTGGAAATGCTCATCTTGAAATAATTGGGCTTCACTTGTTGACTTTTGTCTCAGGGTCAAGGTCAAATGGCAGAGGTCTCTTTGGCTGAGCTCCTGCAGCAGAAGGGAGACCAAGGTGTCCCTTGACAAAGAGGGTGCACCCTGAACTTGCAGCCGTGGAAAGCAATTCTCGGATGGGTTTTCCTCACCATGAATTACGGTCTGGTGACAGGTGAGCGAGGGTGTACCGCAGGGGATGAAGGCTGGAGAGGCGAAAGTCACCTCTGTCACGGGTGGTCATGATAATGACATTTCTCAAGGTGAGGAGCATTCCTTCAACAAAACCCCATTCAGGTGCCTGCCTTGACTTCGTTCAGCCTGTGGCAGGGCCTGGTGGCAGCTGGGGTTTGGCATGACCTGCCGACTCAGGGGAAACACTCCAAGTTCCGACAGAACCCCGGTTACTCCAGGTACTTTCTTCACTTGGAGCTTACTTGTATTTCAAAGAAATGTAATCCATGTGTCTCTGATTCCCATGCAGTTAACTCACAAGAAAGCTGCTTGGGGAACGGTGCAGCCAGTTCTACAGCTCTCTTTCCTAATGCTTTTCTTCTCTGCGGCAGTCATAACAACCCAAGGTTTGAGCAAATACAACCTCGCCCCTGCCTTTGATCTGCTAGAATCTCCACTGAACCTCCCAGCTGGACTGGGAGGGGCGCAGGGAAGCAGAAGAGATTTAGGAAAATGCGTGTTTAGTGAAGACTGGAGGAAGGGGGCCTGGCCTCCTGTATCTCCCTTTTGCACGCTTTCTGCTTCATTATCCAGAAAACGTGATTCTACAGAGCAGAAATTGGGGAAGGAATGAGTACCGCAAGCTGAGGCCAGGGGATCCTGCTGAGGAGCCACGGGCTGATTAGGACCCATGACAGGATCACAGTGCTCACGTGGCACAAGGGACGCCTGGTGTCCTCTGTGCTGACCTCTGTTACTTCCTAACGATGCATGTGAAGGTTGGATGGACCCTGACGTGCTGCTGGTAAAACCAATGGGGTTTCAGGGTGCTGGAGTCAAAAGCAGGAGGAAGAAGCTATAGAGGAGGTAGCAAAAGCCCCAAACCACCTACATCTGCATGTACAGGACCTGTATGTTAAGGTGAGATTTAAAATACTCCCAACTTCCACAATCAAACTTAAATGGGTGAAAAGGTTGCATCTTTAACCAGATGTGACTACACATGATATTCTACACGTACTTTTAAGGAAATAATACAGTTGACCCTTGAACAACTTGAGACGTCAACCCCCATGCAGTTGAAAATATGCTCGTAACTTGCCAGCCCCAAAACTTAGCTACTAAGAGGCTGTTATTGACCAGGAAGCCTTATCAATAACATAAATGGTCAAGTAATGCAAATATATGTATATATATATTTTTTGGGGGGGTACTGGGGATGGAACCCAGGGGCATTCTACCTCCAAGCTATACTCCCAGCCATATTTTTTATTCTTTATTTTGAAACAGGGTCTCACTAAGTTGTGGAGTGCCTCACTAAGTAGTTGAGGCTGGCCACAAACCCGGATCCTCTGGTCTCAGCCTCCCAAGTACTGGGCTTACAAGTGTGAGACACCACGCCTGGCTAAGTAATGCATATCTTATATGTTATGTATATGGTGAAAGATAAACAAGAACTTGGAGAGATTGCTTTCTTACTGTGGACACACAATTTACTGGGGAGATGAACTGTTCACACCACACATGGTGGCATTTTAAGTGGATACTGCCCACACTTAGACTTCCTGGAATAGCAACAGGAGGTATTTTTATTACAAAGGTGAATTATTACAGTAGTACAGTGAGTGTGTACTACAGTTAGTTTTCTGCGGTTGTGATTTGATACTACACCTTAACATTTGTTTAGATTTCTCTGTACTGAAAAGGGTGCCATCATGTACAGTTTGCAAGTGTGTGCACAAATTTTGATAAATTTTAATTTCCTAACAATAGATTTATATATTTTGTGGAAGTCAATGATAACATAGACTTTTACCTACATCCATTTTATGCATTCATGACACATCCAATTTTTCTGACCTCTGTTACTTCCTGATAATCCATGTGAAGGTTGTTAGGACCCTGACATGCTGGTAAAACCAATGGGGTTTCAGGGTGCTGGAATCAAAAGCATCTTAATAGTTTTGATACTTTTTTTTTTTTTTTTTTTGGTACTGGGGATTGAACTCAGGGGCATTCTACCTCCGAGCTATACCCCCAGCCCTATTTTTTATTCTTTATTTTGAAACAGGGTCTCACTAAGTTGCGGAGTGTCTCACTAGGTAGCTGAGGCTGGCCTCGAACCTGGATCCTCCAGTCTCAGCCTCCCAAATGCTGGGATTACAAGCGTGTGCCACCACACCCGGCTTAATAGTTTTGATACTTCTAAAGTTCACAATTCCTCTGGAAATTTTTTCAAGCTGTTACAAATCTGCATATAAAGGGGACCCACACGGTTCAACCTCATTTTATTCAAGGATCAGCTATACTTGAGTCATCTCTAATTATAAAATGGTTTATAAATTAGAAGGCTCCAGATTCAGCTACCAAATTGTCTAGGAGTCAAGTTTCTCTGCGACAAAATGGATCAATATATTTTCCAGAACCACATTCAGAAACCAAAAATTGTTTCCTCTCCATTTGGAGAGGGGAAAACGTGAGTTCCAATGCACGGTTGGAAGCTAAGGGACAAGGCTAAGTCTGCTGTGCACCAGGCTCAGGACAAGCCTCAGAGTGTGGCTGCCATTCCCATGGACGCACAGGCACCGGAGCCTGGCCACTGTCTCACACGCAGTTACCCTAGGACTTCACTGAGCACGCTGTGCACACTTCATTCTGACCCGCAGCAAGCACATAGTCACTTACCCACATCCTCAATAAGGAAGGAGTGCGTCTCTGCATTCACCTTGATGTACTTAAGACTTTTCAGGGACTTCCCATAGGCAATGTTGTAATGCTCCACGGGTCTACTGGTAGCCTCTTTGGGTGGGTCCCACGTGACTTTCAGGCCCATTTTAGTGGACAGCAGTTTCACGTGCCTTGGCTTCAGCGGGTGATCAGCTATGCAAACAGTGCAACTATCAACTTCAAGTTACGGCAGTTTGGGAAAAGAACCTTCTCGAATGTTCTCTGATATCGTTAGCAAAAAAAAAAAAAAAAAGGAAATGACGTCTAATCTGTCTGATCCTCCAGACTCTAAGCATGGCTGTGTTTGCACATCATTAACAGTCTGGAAGCAAAACAAACACAGCAAACCCACAAGCTTTTGTGTATGTAGGATAACTGTGGGTGGTAAATTTAAACCAAAAGTGAAGCAAATTAAAATAATCTCTAGGCATTCTCTGTCTTGATTACCTTGACATGCCAATGCAGGAAAAACACATTAGTTTTTGGACATCTTCTCTAAAGGCATTCATATATTAAATACGTTCTTAGTGTTTTGTATGATAATCTTTTGTACAATCTTGAAAACACCTCTGAGAAGAATAACATAAATAACATGGTTAGGAATACTAGCCATTGTATTCGGAGTTAGATAATAGACCCGTTCATTTCCACAGAGAAAACAAGCCAAGATCATCACTGGCTTAAAAAGGAAGTAAAATTCTGGTTTCATCTGCATAGACCTAATTTAAATGCTTCCATATTTTGTCCCAGAAGAAAAATAAGCTGTCAAGAAGCACCATCCCATTTTTATCTTCAGTTATGAGGTTCTAAAAAATATTTTTGTATTTTCAAAATTTCCAAAATGAAATGTAACATTTTGTCAAACAAACCTCTCAGCTCACCATGTAACTGATACTGTAATGCAAGATAATGTAAATATACGCTAGATAATCATGTAACCGGCAAACTAAATTTTGGCACACTTGGATCGGGAAATGATGCAAGGCACTCTCAGAAAAGAAAAAAATAAAATAACCTAAAAAAAAAAGACAAAGAGAAAAACCTTAAACTTAGTAACATTAAGAAAACTGCATTTGAAATCTCACAGAAGAAGGGGAAGGAGAATGCTTCATGATGGCACGTACATTGGTTAGTATGTGATTTTAATATTTAATGAAAATTCCAAACAGAATAAACACAGGTGTTGCGACATATGTAACATTCCTCCCAACACAGCCCCACGGCCTCTGGCTGTGGCAGAGGACGGAACCCCACAGCGATCTCATTGGAGAAATTCAAGGTAAGAATAAAGAGCACGAACTTGATGGCTTTTGAAGCATTAGAGAAAGGATGTCCATTTGGGGGGACAAAAGCAGGATGTAGATGACAAGCACAGACACAATCCACAAGGCATCCCCTCCCAACTCCAGACATGAGATTCCTACAACCCTGGGACGGAGGAAACACAGGCGAGCAAACGGATACCATAGACTGCAGACACAGCGCAGCAGTTGTTTGTAGGGCATTTAAAGTGAGCAACAGTGGCTGCTCCTCTAATCTTCTCTCCTACGAGAACCTTCAGCAGAAATCATTCCCAGGGATCCAGCGTCTCACACTGACCAATAGGTGTGCAGAAGCAAAGCAAGACACCCAAAAACTGCAAAGGAGGAGCTCCTAGGTAGGTGTGTCTCCAACACTTTTCTATGTAGTCCAACTCCAAAGCTCCCTTAAGAACAGCCCATTTTTTTTTTTTTTTTTTTTTTTTTTTTGCAGTACTGGGGATTGAACTCAGGGGCATTCTACCTCCGAGCTACACCCCCAGCCCTATTTTTTATTCTTTATTTTGAAACCGGATCTCACTAAGTTGCGGAGTGCCTCACTAAGTAGCTGAGGCTGGCCACAAACCCGGATCCTCCGGTCTCAGCCTCCCAAATGCTGGGATTACAAGCGTGCGCCACCACGCCCGGCTAGAACAGCCCATTTTTGAACAGACATTCTGCAATGTGAGATCTATGAAGCCCAAACACTATCAGGCACTAGTGATTCAGTCAGCACACAAACCCCGGGGCCAGAAAATAATTGACTTTTCTTACTGCTATCTGAAAAGAGGAACAATCTATAAATAGACTCATTTTTCTGCCCTGCTGTCTTTGTGTTCATCAGCTTTCTGTTACTGTAACAAAACACCTGAGATAATCAACATTCAAAGAAGAAAGGTTCATTTGGGCTCACAGTTTGGGGGCTTTCAGTCCATGATCGATTGGCCCCATTGCTCTTGGATCTGTGGAGAGGCAGCTCATCCTGCTGGGAGAGCACATGGCAGAGCAGAGCTGCCTCGATCCTGGTGGTCGGGAAGAAAAAGAGAAAGGGAGAGAGAAAGTAGAGTCCCATGATCCCCTTCAAGGACATTCCCAACAACATAAAACCCCATCAGATCCCGCCTCTTAAAAATTCCACTGCCAGCCGGGCGTGGTGGCGCACGCTTGTAATCCCAGCATTCGGGAGGCTGAGACCGGAGGATCCGGGTTCGCGGCCAGCCTCAGCTACCTAGTGAGGCACTCCGCAACTCAGTGAGACTCTGTTTCAAAATAAAGAATAAAAAAGGGGGCTGGGGGTGTAGCTCGGAGGTAGAATGCCCCTGAGTTCAATCCCCAGTACCGAAAAAAAAAAAAAAAAAAATTCCACTGCCTCCCAATAGCTGAAGACCAAACCTTGAACACATGGCCTTTGGGAATTTACCAAACCATAGCAGTCGTGCATTTGTCCTTGGATACAACCTGGGGTGATTTGTAACTCCCCAGAGCTCACATTTACACGGAAACATCAGCCCAGCACAGGGAGAGCCATTCAGATACAGTGAACCAAGTAAAGAAGGCAAGGGGAAATACCTCTGGTTGCCAAAATCGAAGGGGCATCCTTGCATCTGCTTCCCTAGGCAGCATTTCCAAGACTGTCCACGTGGGATTTTGTTCTCCCCTAGCCAAGCGCAATTTACCTTCTAGAAAAAAATGGCAGCTGATCAACATGCAACATTTTTAACTTCTGTGACTGCGCTGAAACAGGGACCACTGCTAGTTACACTAATGTAGTTTCCAGCTAGTTCTATCAAGAGTGGGTTGTAATAAAGTGAGGCAACCTCAGACGAGGTTAATTTCCCTTCCATCACTTTGCCATGTTCTGTTGCAGACATGGGAGCCTCACCAGAAGCCAAAAGTATGGGGCTTCCTCATCTCAGACTTTCAGCCTCCAAAACTGTGAGCTAAATAGACTTCTTTTCTTTATAAAACAATTAGCCTTGGCTGTTTTGTTACAGCAATAGAAAACAGACCAATATAGTTCCCTAAGGCCAGCTCAATTCCTGCCCTTCCTATGGTACAGCTCTAAGGGCCAATGAATTCTGCAACTTAAATTAGCTCAAATTGAGGTTTTGCCATCTGCATCCAGATCCTGATTAACCAGAGCATGATTAATCAAGGTATCCTGTGAAAGCTACCCCAGTATCCAGTGCACTTGGTCACAAAAGCTGCAGTGTAGACCCACCCAAAGAAACGAAGGCAAATACCAGTGGGTAGTGACTGCCTTTCCCAGCTGAGACACTGCTGCAACCCACCCAGCTGGGCAGAGGGTACAGAGGCACAGGCAGAGACAATAAGAAAACCCCCCAAAGGGACGTTAAGGGGTTCTGAAATAAACTAGTCCCAGAAAACCCCCCAAATGCTAAAATGATTTCTTAAGTACACCAAAAAATTGCTCTCTAATGCAAAAAACCTTCATGTTTACATAAATTCCCCTACTTCATCCTTGTTTGAAATTCAAGTTTGACTTTCCACTGGAAATCGCCAAATACTTCCCAGACTCTAAAACAAAGAAAAACACGAATCTCAGTGTAACCACGGGTCTTTGACCAAAAATCCCAGAGATAAGCCAGAAAAGGCTAGAATGTACTAAAACGCTGAGGATGGGGATCAATGTGACATTCAACTTTTAGGTCATGACTCGAGAGGAAAGGTGGAAAAACTCAGCTATTATCTTTATAATACCAGACAGCACAGGGACACTCAGAAATTCAGAAGCATCCAGATGGTTGGCAAGACAAGAGCGAAACACTGACTTGACTGAATTTTGAATAATTTTTCAAATGGATGTTGAAGTTATATTTGCCAAATAACTATGACCTCCTTCCCCCTGCCCCAAAGGAAAAGAACTGAAGTACAGGTTGTTTTGTGACTGTGTGACATAAAACTAATACAAGTAAAATGGAGAGATGACTGACTCCCCCTCCCCTCCCCCTGGGACTGGTGTTGGGTAGACACAGTCTAAGTATTCAAACTATTTGGGAGGCTGAGGCAGGAAGATCACAGCTTTGAAGCTAGTACAAGGTAAATTAGTGAGGCTCTGTTTTAAAATAAAGAGAAAAAAGGACTGGGAGCGGAGCATAGCTCAGTAGTAGAAGACCCTTGGGTTCAATCCCCAGCGCCACAAAAACAAACAAACAAAACAACTAAGAAAACAAAACAAAACCAAAGCCTGGCTCCTCTTGCCATTTCTGAACATGCTCAGGGCTTCATCAAAGTGTTTCCTTACAGCTGGCATCGATTCTTTAGGGATCAAACTCCAGGTCTCTAGAGTCTGAACTTATAAAACACTGCAGGGAACTGGAAGAGCTTTGCACACAAACCCTCTGACCCCACCATGGGGAGGCCACACCATACTGACGTCAGATCAGAGAGAAACATCAAGACAGGCAGATGTCCTGGTCTTCCGGAAGTCAAGGACAGTCAAGGAAACCCCCCAGCTGTGCAGACGACGCTAACGTCCTGGATTCTGCCCCTGGACCCCACAGTGCCCTGTCTCGTTTACTGGTGAGGAGCTACAGAGACTCAGAACCACCCGGGCTGCCTGTGGCAAGTGCTGTAGCATCCCTGTTTCTGGCCCCCCCATGAAGACAGGAGCCAGTAGAATCACCCTGCTCACCTCCCCGGCCACCTTGGCTAAACCTGAGTTCGCTGCAGTTGACCTTGGCCCCTCTGGCATTTTTTTCAGGTTTCCTTAGCAGCAAAGCATCATTTTCTTTGGACCAGAAGGCCAAATCTCGAGCACCCATACCAGTGTGCTCACAGGGCGCTGGATGGTCGCTGAACACAATTGGGAATCACACATTTTCTCCTCTATCAGCTCAAAGAAGCCAGATGGTGAAGCATTCAAATCTCAAAACAGAGCCACATGGCACTTTTTATGTAGAGGGTGTCAGAGCCCACTGCTGGCCACTCCAGACTGTCCACGCCACGTCCTTCCCCTGTGCCTGGGGATGCATGATCCACCTTGGCAAGCTTCAAGTGGCCATGTGTCAGCAAAGGCAACCCCCTACTTGGACTTCAGAAACTGCACCTAAACCCCACATCCCCTGGCGCTGCCTGGTGCTGCTCATAAGCTGGTTGTGCATAAGGCACAGGGGATGTCTAGGGACAGGCCACCTGACCTCCACCTGAGGCCACCTGCACAAACCCCACGCCGCCAGGAAACAGGCCTCAGTTCGGATGTGCTCAGGGGTTAACAGCTTCTTACGACAAAGTTGGCCTAGAATGTTCTTTATTTACACTCAGAGTAAAACTGGAGTGAAGAGAAAGAATATTCACTGTAGTTTTCCTTTGATTATCTTCCCACTCTACCTCTTCCTCCCCACTCCCCCTCTAACCTGGGAAAGAACTGCAGAGCAGGAAAACATAAAAAAAAAAAGGAACAATAAAATGAAACATCAAGGACTTCTATTTCAAAATAAACGGCAACTGGCAAAACTAAAACCAAATTCTCATGTGAACAGGGACTGACTGTAGTTTGCCCAAGCGATGCTCTTAAAATAAATCTGCCTTCTCTCTCAAGATGTTTTCTGAAATGCTTTCAGCTGGACTTTCATGAATCCCATTCAAGTCGAGTTTCCTAACTTAATCTATAACAGTTTAGCGATGTGTGTGGAATCTGGAGGCCACAGTGGGAGACTCTGTGCACCGGCTACCACGTGGTCAGCCAGTCCCAACTTCTTTGTGTCTTGCCCTCCCTCCACTGCAGAGGTTGGAGTCTAAACATCAAACAGTAGTGGCTCTTCCGCTTCCCTTGCAGCTAGGATACACACACAAGCGTCTAGCCAGGGGCACAGGCGAGGAAGTATTTTGCCACTTCCCAGTGAAGGGTTTTTTTTTTTTTTTTTTTTTTTTTGTGGTACTGGGGATTGAACTCAGGGGCATTCTACCTCCGAGCTACACCCCCAGCCCTATTTTTTTTATTCTTTATTTTGAAACCGGGTCTCACTGAGTTGCGGAGTGCCTCACTAGGTAGCTGAGGTTGGCCGCGAACCCGGATCCTCCGGTCTCAGCCTCCCGAATGCTGGGATTACAAGCGTGCGCCACCACGCCCGGCTCCAGTGAAGGGTTTTGAAGGAGTCAGATCAACTGTAATGTGCCTGTGGCCTTCTGTCTCTTCCTTCCCCTTTTTCCCTCTCCTGGGATATCCACACAGCGCCTGGGATATGCAGCAGCTACCTGGGAACACGAGGTGAGGAGCCGGAAGATGATGGCATGGCCCAGGACAGCAGACTGGAACTTGGGAGTGATCCTGGGTCCCTGGCAGCCTTGATGAACCCCGAGCCAGGCCTGGCCTCTCTGCTCTCAAGGGTTCAAGGGAGTGAGCTTTATGATTGCATTACTTGTGTAGCCACTGTTGATCAGATAATGTGCTATCACACTGTCATTTCTGAATCCATAAGCTCAAGAGACTTCTCCACTAAATATCTAAATGAGAGCTGTGTTGACTTCTATTTCTTGGTGTTTGTCTTTTTGTGTGTGTGTGTGTGGTACTGGGGATTGAACTCAGGGGCATTCTACCTTTGAGCTACACCCCCAGCCCTATTTTTTATTCTTTATTTTGAAACCGAGTCTCGCTAAGTTGCGGAGTGCCTCACTATGTAACTGAGGCTGGCCTCGAACCCGGATCCTCTGGTCTCAGCCTCCCGAATGCTGGGATTACAAGCGTGCGCCACCACGCCTGGCTTGGTGTTTGTCATTTTTAAGGGGTTCACCCTGAAATTTAATGTTGACAGTGTCAGTACTCTGTCAGTATGCCATCAACTTGAGCAAGTACATCTGTCCCCCAAAAGGATGCAGCCAGAAAGTAGAACAAATTTGACCCACAGAGCTGGCAGAACTTGCTCCTAAGGATTTAAGGCATTAAAGCTTTGGGGCATTTTATTTACAAACTAATGTAAGCAAAAGCTACTGTTCCAGGAAAAACAAGAAAATAAAACACAAATTTTCCCCATCTACCTTCCAGCTTTCCAGAATTGTTTAGGAAGATGAGTCGGAGGGATTCCGTGGACGTATTTACTTATATCAACAAGAATACAAAGGACTGAAAGAGCAGATGCCTAGGATTGGGACGGGGATACCGGACTTATGCCTGCTGTTGACAGCATCGGAGACCCAAGGAGAAGCCAGTACTTTCCAGGTCTTTGTGGAATCTATTGCACATTCTTCAAATTCAGTTCACAACCCAGAAATAGTTTCTTAAAGAATTGCCATTGTTTGCT
>PVLC010045794.1:0-11542 GCA_004027655.1 Graphiurus murinus | reverse complement strand
GGGTTGGACTGGGGGGGGGGGGCACACTAATGTATATCAAGGTCACTCACTAAACTGAACTTGAGAAGGAAGGAGGGCGAGGGAGCAGGGTGGGAATTTGGGGAAGGGGTCAAATGAGAATTGTGAGCACATATATTGTTATCAATTTGTGCCTAACAAAGATGTATGCTTACAATGTATGAATAAAATTAAAAAACATGAATAAATAGATCCCTTTGCCTAAAAGCAAACTGTGGCCTAATACACAAATAAGACAACAGCTGATCTTGCAACCTAGGGGAGAAGTGGAATTTTTTTTATTGCTCTGTTTTAGGCAATACCCTGCTATGACAGTGGATGTGGAAAAGACGGCTGTGGGATGTTCTAAAGAGGAGAAGAGAGAGTTAATCTTTCTGTATATAATAAAGTGAGAATTTTGTGTTTCTCAGAGAAGCTTTAGGAAGAATAAATGACATGGGAGAGAGAGGCACCTGGTCAAATGCAGAAGGCCTGACCCTAATGAGAGGAACACCCAGGGAGAAATTCTCCATGGCAGGGAGTATCCAAAAGATTTCCAAAAATAGAGCTATCCCAAAGCATGTCTCCTGCTGTGTGTTACAATGTCGATCCCCCTCCCTCCTGCCTCACCCCATTACACACACACACACACACACGGCACCTTGAATTGGCAGTACAAGTCTACAATACATAATATTACATTGGGCTGGGAGAAAGGCGGTATCCTGAGTGGGGCCAGGCAGGCTGGCAAGAGGGAGAACCACAGACCACACGCCAAGAGATGGTCAGATCAGGTGGCTGTGGTGGATCTGAGTGCAGGGGAGTAGGCGTGGTCTTAGGAGAAAACTTTCTAAAGAATATAGAAGAAGACTCAATATTTCATTCAGATATCATAATCCCTGAAGCTAGCTGGCTATGACACACCCACATCTGTGTTCTTTCTCTTCCCCTATACTTATTCTTTTTAAGAGGACTTAGCTAAACATCTAACATGTCTTAGATTTTTATCTAGCTGGAAGTAAAGACAGACTGGTGCCCAAGTATGTTCACATCTTCCTCCAATACCCATAAGACATGGTGCCGCCTGCCCTTACCACCCAGTTAGGCAAATCAGAAAGGTCAAAGAAGATCCAACCCAAGCATGTCTAAGTCAAGTCAGTGTACTTCTCTCCACTCTGGTCTGTAACTCCCTCCAGCTTAACCAAGTCCTAAACATAAACTCTTTCTGAACCTTAGGCCTCAGCCCTCCATCACACATCCCTACTATAGCCCAGCACAGAGACCACACACTGACAAGACCTCAAACTCAACACTACAGAAAATTCTCTCCTTCAACTAAGGAAAGTGTGTCTCCACTATTCTCCCTCTGAATCCACTTTACAGCCCTCCAAGTTTTCCTGCATCCAGGATCTATGCTTTCCCACGACAAGGATAGATCCGACCCCTCATCAGAGCCAAGAGCCCCTAGCCCCTTCAAGCCACATACACACACACACACACACACACACACACACACACACACACACACACACACAGGTCCAGCCTCTTCTCTGTCAAAGGCAGACAGGGCCCAGGTGAGACAAAGATGGCTTTATTTCCTCAGATCTTAGAGCCCAGCCCCATGGCCCATACCTCCCCAAGCTCACATCTGGGTTTCCACCAGCCATTCACAAAGCAACCACTGCCCCATGCCATGATACTGAGCCCCTAGAAGCTAGGCCCTAGGGAGCAACATCAGCTCCTGCAAAGGAAACTTTCGCCTGAACCAAGGCAGGGGAGCTATCTAAGGTGCACACATGCCTCAGGCCAATTCCACTCCAGGTGTGCACTCTGTCATTTCCTTGGGCTCTGGGAACAAAACCTATCCCGCATACTCTAATCTGTGTTTGTTTGGCTTTCATCATCTTGTAACATTCAGCTTCCACACCTGCCAGAGGCACACAAACCCTTGGGAGTCAGGGAGAAAGCACAGTGGCCCCACTCTTGCCATCAGTGCCCTCTGGACATTCCTTGCCTGGAGACTACACAGCTCAGTGGGGCCGAGGGCTCCTGGCCACCAACTAGAGAAGTGCTAGTGGAGCTTAAGGTTAAATTTTCCCTACCCACTGATATCTTGGTGCCCTGAGTTTTGTCCATTCTCTCCAAAATTCTTAATTCCTAAGTAGCCAGACTTTGGGAAAGAAAAGACTCCACTTCCGAAAGCAGAGAGATGCCTGAGCCCTGGGATGGGAGCCAGGCCCTCCTCTCTCCTTCTACTGCTAGTTTGTCCCTGTCAGAGGACACCAGAGACTTCAAGAAGGACACTTGGGAGAAAAGACCTGAGTGGACCCAAAAGCCACCACCCTGACCCCTGCTCATTTATCCCACCCTTACTTCCAAGTACCACCTACTTCCCTCCCCTAAATCCCAAATCAGTCTTAATTCATCACCTTTTAGGACAAAATAAATGTGTTCTCCTTTGGAATAATATACAAGATCACACTTACTTTTCCCCAAGCTTGGAACAGTTGTTAGAGGATCTCCTTCCCTCCTACCCAACCCCACACCAACAGTGTTTGATTCCTTTGAAACACCATCTGGGAGAAATCATCATCACAAATATTTAAAGCTCCAATTCATAAAAAGGCAAAAGAAAGAAAACATACACATGCGTAGACTCTACCTCTGATTTGGCAAATATGCCCCCAAAACTCTCTTGCTGGCTCCATCTCATTCCTTCCCCCAGGAGGATTCTGATTTGTCTACACAGGTGTTGGCAAGAAAGGAAAAGAACAAAGTGAAAATATACAATGGTCCTCCCAGAGGAGCTCATGTGAAACAGAAGATGCTCAAATACTTGCTATTTCATCAGTGGCACAAAAAGGCTAGCCGACGAATCATCTGAAGCATGGTCAAACTTCTGCAACGTGGTTCCATGTGTCTCAGAACCTGGGCTGAGTAAAAGGGCATTCTACACAGAGCTGGAACCTTTGACTTTTATCTGCGGGCCCATAAGTACCCAGGGGAACTGGGGCTCCCAGGCCTGGCCTGCATCTTGTGAAGGTTACATACCTCAGAAGGTTGAAGCTCAGATCAAGCCTCTTTGCAAAATGTCCAAAGTCCCTGCCAAGGTGTTCTGGAATTTCTCTGCAGTCTTGGCCTATATAGGACACCTGGAAATTAAATGAAACAGAAACAATATGACAAATGGAAATTACCCAGCTGCTCACAAACCTGAGTCATTTATTCTATGATTGTTAAGGCAACTTTAAACTCCTACTCCTCAGACAAAAAAGCTAGACTGTGACTGTTGTCCTGATCAAATCAGCTTTGGGGACTGCAGAGACTCTGCCAACAGTTCCCCTTTCCTGGAACAGTTAGCATGATGGAGACTAAGCCTAGCACAATAGAAACTACACAAAAATTGGCCAGATTTGGGTGTCTAAATGGAACCCCAATGTCAGAGCACACTGAAATAATTGCAACAATCAGCTCAGGGGACTTTCCAAGAGCTGCCCCTCTGACGCTACCACTCCCTCTCCTGCACTGCCCCCTCCAATTGCCCTGTGATGCGCAGGTCCTCAAAGAGGACACAGCAGATGCACTTACTGGCGTTCAACCTTCAGGGTGCTGAAACAAATAGGATTGGGCAAGAAAACCTCCCTAGGTCGCCAGTCTCATCCTATCACCACTTGTATAAAATGGCCTCCCACTCCAGCGCTTCAGAAGCAACAGGGGAACAACATGCGCTTCCATGTCTCCCTTTTCCAGGGAACCTTCTGCAATCAACTCCACTCTGCTGACAGAACTGTCTCCTTAGGTATTCTCTTTTCGTTTTATTTTACTTACTTATTTTAAAGATCTGGCATGCGCCCAAATATCAAAAGGCTGAGCTGAAATTTGATCTCAGAACTCTGACTGTGAGAAAAGTCAGTGGACTTTCTCAGTATCTCAACCACCTAGTTTTGGGCACTCATTTTTACAGATATCTTACAGATAACACCCTGGGTCAGGACTGGCAAGGAATTCCAAAACCAGAAAAACAAACCCACTGTTCAGAGGTGGCCAATGAGCCATAATACATGGCACATTCCTAAAACACACCACCTCCATCCCGCAGGCCCGTCACATGGTTACAGCGTTGCTCCTGTGTCCTTACAAATCTACATCCTTCTATGCATACAAAGATGTCTTGGAATGAGTGAGGGCACTGTGTTTCCTAAATGGGAACAAAAATATGGTGGCCATCTCCTATCCTCAGATATGGGGTTGAACCACATGAATTACCAATACCCAGCCATTTTACAACTATAAATAGGACCTTCACATTGTTCAACCTAATACAAACCAGAGTATACCCTAACATCCTCCATTTTTCAAGTCACCACTCACCCCTCTCCTATCTAATGGATACCAACTTCTGACTACAAAATCCTGTATTCACTCTCTCTACTCAGTCTCCTCAGGAACTTCATTCTCAGAAGGGAGAAAGTGAGGAGAAGAGACAGAAAAAATAGCTGACTGAAATAAAATGATTTTGACTCAGAAAGATATCAGGGTAAAAATAAATAGGTTCAATGTAGCAATCTCTCCCCTTTCTACAGGGAACCTATCTTTCTTCACAGATATTATGTAATAAATTAAGTTCTGCTTCCATGCTAACATGGAAATCATATACCAAGAAGAGATCGGGAACAGGAGCCAAGATGGCGTCTGAGTGAAACACATCTCCTTAGGCACTGAGAGATCGAATCAAATATGCCATAAAAAGAGCTTCTTAACGGAAGAAAAAAAAATAAAAAATAAAGCAACAAAAAATCGAAATTTGAACTACAACCAAAGAGACTGGGGTCTTTAGAGAGCAAACCAGGGAGTGCAAACGAGCCCGACCCCACGGCGGGGCACCGGGCCCTGAGCCGCGTGGCAGCCAGCCAGACGCCGGGGTTGGCTAACACCTCTGCGGATCTAGTGACAAAACAGACGTGGAATAAGCTACTCTAGAAATCCACACCCTACCCAGGCGGCGGACCCCGCACCTTCCACAGCGACCAGAACTCGGGGGACGACCAGACACACCTCTCGCGCCAGAGCCGAACAGCGAGCGACTGCACTGCAGAGCTTGAATCAAAACTGCGGCAAACACAGCTTCTTGACAGAAGGAAAGAGGAACAAAGCGGCAGAAGGAGAATAAAGCAACGAGAGCAGCTGAACAGAACCCAGGGAGAATAAGGGAGCCGGCGCGCGCCGCGAACCGCAGCCACCATTTTGTGAGCCACCGTTTCCCCAGGCAGGACTCTGCCAGCTACTCTGACCATCATTGTCCTCATGTGCCCCCAGCGACCAGAGGTGGAGTTAGCAACTACATTTACCAGCAAGAACAACAGCGAAGGAGAACACCTGGGAAAACCATCTTAAGCATGCACCGAGGTCACCCAGCTCACCTCTCCCACCGGAACCATAGCAGCAGGGATCCGTAAGTTGGATTGCACCCCTAGGGTGCGGGGGCCCCTATACAAAGGACAGACTCAGTCACCCGCCCTTCTAGCGATTAGATAGGAACAGAAGTGCACATAGGGCATTTAAAAATGGCCGGCATTTAGACTGCACTCCCGCTACCAACAAAAGCAGGGTGAGAGACGCAAACAGGGCCTATGGAGAGCTCAGAGGCACAAGCTTGCAGCAGGAGAGGCATCAGGGGAACCCCCTGCCTGCACTGACAGAGCAAATAGAAATGCCAGAGACACACTCGAAAATTTAAGCTCTGTACTTATGAACTTATGAGTTTTTATATTTGTTTCTTGTTGTTGGTCTTTTGGTTTGGGGGTTTTTTATTGTTGTTTTTTGCTTCTTTTTTGTTTTTGTTATTTTGTTTGTTTGTTTGTTGGTGTTATGTTTTTACTCTGTTTTCGTTTTGTATTGCCTTGATTTATTTATGTTTGTTTGGATGATTGGTTGCTTTGTTATTTCTTGCTTAGGTTGTTGAATCCCCTCCTTATCCCTTTTACAAGCTTCCCTCCCTCTCTCCCATCAATACTCTTCTCTTCACTTTTCCTCCTTTTCCTCCACTCTTCACACTTTTCCTCCTCTCTTTTCTTTTTGCTTTTTTCCTGTCTCATATCAAGACCATCTTATATTACCACACTTGAAACTCTCTATATTGACTACCAGAATCCCCTGACATATCTGTCATCTCTAATCATTACAATATATCACCTCAACACAATCAACCTCCTATTCCACTGGACCATACCCTCTACTTTACTCTATACTTGAATTCATCACTGTTACTTCTCACCCAACCTTCACCACTGAACACAACCTGTCCCTGTATACACCAGCAGACACCTCTAAACCCCCACTGCAGAGATTGGATGGGAAAACCTGCAAGAACAGCAAAGATATAAATTTAAGAACAGGGGAAACATGGGAAGGAAAAATAGCAAAGAAACAATGAGCCACCACAACCCCTCAATAACAGATCTCACCAACCCAGAATGGCAGAGATTACCAGAAGAACAATTCATATCTTTAATACTAGAAACAATACAGGATTTTCGGAAAAAATGTAGGAAGAGTTGGAAAGAAATGAAGGAACAAATAGACAAAGAATGTGATGACATGAAAAGGAACCAAAGAGAAGCATTGAAGGAAGTGAAAGATGAAATAACTGAAGTGAAGGCATCAATACAAACTATAAACAGTAGATTAGACCACATGGAAAATAGAATATCACTCTTCGAAGATGACCATTCCAAAAATGAATCCATAATACATAATTTAGAAAAAAATTCGACAGTATAAACTGGACATCGATGAGATCTGGGCCAATTTTAAAAGAGCTAACCTAAGAATAACAGGCATAGAAGAGGGATTAGAAGTTCAAACTTATGGAATAAACAACCTTTTCAAAGAATATCAGAGAATTTTCCAAACATAGAAAGAGAAGTTGACACACAGGTATAGGAAACATACAGAAGTCCCTCAAGACAAGACCAAAGAAGAGGTTCACCAGGCCACATAATAATCAAGTTGACTAATGTAGAGGCTAAGGAGAGAATCCTAAAGGCAATAAAAGTAAAAGGCCAAGTGACATTTAGAGGCAAACCAATTAGAATCAGCCAGACCTCCCTAATCAAGTCATGAAAGCCAGGAGGGGCTGGAGAAACATATTCCAAACTGTGAAAGAAAATAACTTGCAGCCAAGATTCTCATACCCAGCAAAACTCTCTCTAAAAATTGACGGGGATATAAAAACCTTCTATGACAAACAGAAACTGAAAGAATTCATGTCTTCCAAACCAGCTCTAGAGAAAATACTCAAAGAGATTAATTACAAAGAAGAACTAACAAGTAAATGTCAGAACCAGAGAAACAATAATTTCCAGGAAGCACACAACTAAGCAAAGAAGAATAAACACCACCAAAAACAGAAGTCAAAACCCAAAATGTTAGGAATTAAAAATCATCTCTCAATAATCACACTGAACATAAATAGTCTCAACTCCCCAATAGAAAGGTACAAAGTACCAAAATGGATCAAAACCCAGAATCCATCTATATGCTGCCTGCAAAAAACATACTTTACAAGCAAAGATGCCCACAAACTAAAGGTGAAGGGCTGGGGTCAGGTAATCCATGCCAATGGAAACAGAAGACAAGCAGGAGTAGCAACCATGATATCAGATAAATTAGACTTCAAACCTAAACTTATCAGAAGAGACAAAGCAGGTCATTTTTCAGTAGTAAAAGGAACAATCCAGCAAGAGGAAATAACAATTATCAACATCTATGCCCCAAACATAGGTGCAGCCAATTTCATAAAACAAACTCTGTATGATATAAAGACACACATAGATCCCAATACACTAATACTGGGAGACTTCAATACTCCTCTCACATCTCTAGACCGATCTTCTAAACAAAAGGTCAGTAGAGACGCCTCAGACCTAAATAATACCATAAACCAAATGGACCGATTAAACACATATAGACTCTTTCACCCAACTACAGCTGAATTCACATTTTTCTCAGCAGCCCATGGAACCTTCTCCAAAACAGACCACATTCTGGGCCACAAAGAGCACTGGCAAATTCAAAAAATGTAACAGAATTCCCTGCATCTTTTCAGACCACAATGGAGTGAAACTAGAAATCAACTCTAAGAAGACCCAGAGTAACCATGTAAACACATGGAGACTGAACACCACACTGCTGAATGAGGATTAGGTCATAGAAGAAGTAAGGGGAGAAATTTAAAAATTCCTAGAAACCAATGAAAACGGAGATACAACATATCAAAACCTCTGGGACACTTTGAAGGCAGTACTAAGAGGAAAATTTATAGCACTGAGTGCCCACATAAGAACAACAGAAAATCTCCAAATAAATAACCTAATGACATAGCTCAAAGCACTTGAAAAACAAGAACAGTCCAACCCAAAAGCTAGTAGAAAACAAGAAATTATAAAAATCAGGGCAGAAATTAATGAAGTAGAGAATAAAAAGATAATACAGAAAATCAACAAAACCAAAAGCTGGTTTCTTGAAAAAATAAACAAGATAGATAAACCATTGGCCAACCTAACCAAAAGAAAGAATCAACCCAAATTACCAAAATAAGAGATGAAAAAGGTGATATTACCACCAACAGTATGGGAATACAGAGGATCATCAGAAACTATTTTGAAAAACTATACTCCAACAAAATGGAAAATCTAGAAGAAATTGAGAGATTTTCAGACACATATAACCTTCCTAAATTGAGTCAAGAAGATACAGAAAACTTAAATCGACCAATAGCAATCAAAAGAGATAGAAACAGCAATTAAGAGTTTACTATCAAACAAAAGCCCAGGGCCAGATGGTTTTCCAAGTGAATTTTATAAAACATTTATAGAAGAGCTAATCCCAATACGCCTCAAACTATTCCGGGAAATAGAAACAAACAGGATGCTCCCAAACACATTCTATGAAGCCAATATCATATTAATACCGAGGCCAAATAAAAACAGATCAAGAAAACTATAGGCCTATATCACTGATGAACTTAGATGCAAAACTGCTAAACAAAATACTAGCAATGCACATTCAAAACCACATCAAGAAAATTATACACCATGACCAAGTCAGGTTCATCCCAGGGATGCAAGGCTGGTTCAACGTACAAAAAACAATCCATGTAATTCACCACATAAACAGAATCAAAGACAAAAATCACATGATCATCTCAATTGATGCTGAAAAAGCATTTGACAAGATCCAACACCCATTCATGCTAAAAGCACTTCACAGAATTGGACTAGAAGGAACATACCCCAACATCATAAAAGCCATATATAATAGGCCCACAGCCAACATCATATTAAATGGAGAAAAACTGCAAGAGTTCCCACTGAAAACAGGAACAAGACAAGGATGTCCACTATCACCTCTTCTGTTCAACATAGTACTTGAGACTCTAGCCAGAGCAATAAGGCAAGAGAAGGAAATCAAAGGGATAAAAATAGGGAAAGAAGAACTAAAACTATCCCTTTTTGCAGATGACATGCTACTATACTTAGAAGACCCAACAAACTCAACTTAAAAACTTATAGAACTGATCAACAAGTTCAGCAAAGTATCTGGATACAAAATCAATCTTAAAAAATCAGAAGCTTTTCTGTATGCCAACCATAAATCCACTGAAAATGAAATCCAGAAAACAATTCAACTCATAATAACACCCCAAAAAATAAAATACTTAGGGATATACCTAACCAAGGAGGTAAAAGACCTCTATAAGGAAAACTATAAAAAGTTGAAAAAAGAAATTGATGAAGACCTTAGAAGATGGAAAAATCTACCATGCTCTTGGATAGGCAGAATAAATATCATCAAGATGGCCACCCTCCCAAAAGTGATCTACAGATTCAATGCAATACCCATTAAATTACCAAAGTCACTCCTCACAGACATAGAAAAGTCAGTCCTTAAATTCATCTGGAACAACAAAAAGCCCAGGATAGCCAAAGTAGTTCTTAGCAACAAGAACCATGCAGGAGGTATCACAATATCTGACTTCAAACTCTACTACAAAGCCACAATAATAAAAAGAGCATGGTATTGGCACAAAAACAGACACATAGACCAATGGAGCAGAATAGAAGATTCAGAAACAGACCCATGTGCTTACAGTCAATTGATTTTTGACAAAGGAGCCAAAAACATACACTAGAAAAAAGATAGCCTCTTTAACAAATGGTGTTGGCAAAACTGGTTAACCATATGCAGGAAAATGGAAATAAACCCCTTTCTCACCCTGCACAAGAGTCAACTCAAGGTGGATCAAAGACCTGAAAGTCAGGCCAGAGATCTTGCAGCTACTTGAAGAAGGCATAGGCCCAACACTTCAACACATAGGCACAGGTAAAAACTTTCTCAACAAGACCCCAAAAGCACAAGCAACTCAAAGGAAGATCAATACATAGGATTTCATTAAACTGAAGAGCTTCTGTGCAGCAAAGGAAACTATCAAGAACCTCAACAGAGAGCCCACAGAGTGGGAGAAAATTTTTGCCAGCTACTCTTCTAATATCTAGGATATACAGAGAACTCAAGAAACTCACAGCTAAGAAAACAAATAACCCAATCAAAAAAATGGGCAAAGAATCTAAATAGACACTTCACAAAGAAATACAAATGGCCAATAAATGTATGAGGAAATGTTCCACATCATTAGCAATCAGAAAGATGCAAATCAAAACTACCTTGAGATTTCACCTAACACCAATCAGAATGGCAATCATCAAGAACAGAAACAACAACAAATGCTGGCTAGTGTATGGAGAAGTGGGAACCCTACTACATTGTTGGTGGGATTGTAAATTAGTGCAACCACTATGGAAAACAGTATGGAGGATCCTCAGACGAATGGGAATGAACCTACCATATGATCCAGCAATACCACTTCTGGGTATCTACCCAAAAGAATGGAAACCAAACTATCAGACCGATGCATGTGTATCTATGTTTATAGCTGCACAATTCACAATTGCCAAACTATGGAAGCAGCCAAGATGTCCATCGACAGATGAATGGATTACAAAACTATGGGATATGTATACAATGGAATTTTACTCAGCCATAAAGAAGAACAAAATCCTTTTATTTGCTGGGAAATGGATGCAACTGGAAAACATTATGTTAAATGAGATTAGCCAGTCACAAAGAGTAAAGAAGCATATGTTCTCCCTAATATGCGGATGCTAGGGAGAGGATAGGGTATAAGAGGGTCTCCAGATGAAAAAGGAAAGACCCTCAATAAGCAAAGAAGTTAACTTAACCGAAGGGGATGGACGGGGTGGGGGGGACACCCTAATGCACACGATGTACTTTCACAAATATATCAAGGTCAATCACTAAACTGAACTTGAGAAGGAGGGAGGGCGAGGGAGTAGGGTGGGAATTGGGGAAGGGGTTAAATGAGAAATGTGTGCATGTATGCCCTTATCAGCTTGTACCTAACAAAGATGTATGTTTACAATGTACCAATTTTATATAGAAAAATAAAAATAATTAAAAAAAAAAA
>PVLC010045793.1:0-11628 GCA_004027655.1 Graphiurus murinus | reverse complement strand
GATAGATAGATAGATAGACAGACAGACAGACAGACAGGGAGTTGGGGTATATAGGAGCAAAGAAAACACAGCCCAACATTAGGGAATAGGCTTTATTTAGGAATAAAACCTGGAAGGAAGCATCTGACTGGGAGAGAGCCCAGGAGAATAAAAAAGCCCAACTCCTTACAGGCTCGGGGCTCTTTATGGCTCAAGGAAAGGAGAGGGTGTATGGGAGTAGTCATGTAAGCCACTGGTTGGGGTGCCAGTGGTCAGGTCATCTCAAGACAGGGCATGGTCAGGGGGCATTTCTCTTTCTTTGTTCCTTTGTTCTCGGTCCTCCTCCAGCATGACCTCATGGCCAGACCTCACAGAGCCCACAGACAGAATCCCAGAGAGCCAGTAAACTAGGAATTATTTTAGTTGGTCATGTTATGATTTTTTGTTGTTGTTGGGTTTTTTTTGTTTTGTTTTGTTTTGTTTTGTTTTGAGGTACTGGGGATTGAACCCAAGGGGCATTCTACCTCCGAGCTATACCCCCAGCCCTATTTTTAATTCTTTATTTTGAAACCAGGTCTCACTAGGTTGCGGAGTGCCTCACTAGGTAGCTGAGGCTGGCCGCGAACCCGGATCCTCCGGACTCAGCCTCCCGAATGCTGGGATTACAAGCGTTCGCCACCACGCCCGGCTTGTTGTTGTTGTTTTTTAGCAACAGCATTTGCTTAATAATCATTCATTTACTTGCATATGCATTTTGTTCACCTTTCACCGTGTTTCAAGCACTGGAAGAACACCAGTGAACCAAACAGTCTGGGCTTTTGAGTCTTTTGGGTTCTAACCATTACGCAAGCAGTAAAGAAATAAATACAGAATTGCACACCGCATTACGTGCTATAAAGAAACATTAAGGGTGATATAGTGTAGACTCAGGGATGGCTTCTATGGTGATTTTTAAATATGTCTAGCTGGGCACTGTGGCACACACCTTATAATCCCAGTACTTGGGAAGCTGACACAGGAGGATCACAGGTTCAAGGCCAGCCTCAGCAACTTAGTGAGACCCTGTTTCAAAATAAAATGAAATAAAAAATTTTAAAAGGAGGGCTGAAGGTATAGCTCAGAGGTAGAGTGTCCCTGGGTTTGATTCCCAGTACCAAAAAATAATAATAATGTATGTGTGCATGTCTACAATTCTTTGACATTCTTCCATTTTCAGAGGGAGTCTATATTCCCTCCCCTCAAAACCAGGGATGGTTCAGACCAACACAGTATGTCAGGCATGGCACTGCATAATTTCTAAGGCTGGACCATCAAAGATGGGACAGATGCCATGCTTCTCACTGGCATATGTGCTCCAGAAACCACCACCTGTAAGCAATCCAACTGCCCAATGCCTCCATATTGTGAGGAAGCTCAAGCTGACCATACGGAGAAAGCCAGAGGCTACCAGAAAAGAGCAGGGAATGTAAGCTTTCCCTCAGCTATGCCAGGCCCCCAGCTCCGACCATCTGACTGCAGTCATTTGAGAGGCTCTGAGTTGAAACCACCCAGCCATGTCCCTCCTGAATTCTTGACCCATGGAAATTATGACAGACAATAAAATAATCGTTGCTGTTTTGAGCCACTGGATTCAGGATGATCTAAGTGCAATAACAGCTAATCAGAAAAACTTTTTTGAGCAAGTGGCATTTGAAGACAGCATATTCTCTGATAGCTGAGGTAAAAGGTGGAGTGACATGATCCTGTTTGTGTTTCAACAATGGGAGCAGGGTGAGGGGGCTAGTGCAGTGGTAGAGCACTCTCCTAGCATTTGTGAGGCCCTAGGTTGCATCTCCAGGACTGCCAAGAAAAAAAAAAATGGGAGCAAAACTGGAGCAGAGAAGGGAATTGTAAGAATATCACCATGGTCCAACTGATAGTGAGGTTGGTTCCAGCAGGATCGGGGCAGTGAAGGTAGACAGGAGTTAACACAAGGAACTCTGCCAGAGGTGGCAACAGGACCAGATACCTGGACGTTGTTAGGAAGGGGTGAGGTGGGTGATGGTTTCTTGCACTGAAAGGGGTAATACTGGAGGAGGAGGTTTGGAGAGTGAGGGAAAGATACATTCAAACATGGACAAGTTAGGTGTGAGATAGGAAAACAATGGAGACCTTGGATTGGTAGGTAGATGCTCTCTGGAACTCAGAAGAGAGGGAAGAAAAAGGAGAGGAGGAAGAGGAGAAGGAGGAGCAGCTGCCGCCATCCTCCTCCTCCTCCTCCTCCTCCTCCTCCTCCTCCTCCTCCTTCTCCTCCTTCTCTTCCTCAACATAACACAATGACTACCTCATGGGCCAATCCACATGGCCCATGGAGCTCTGTGGTGAGGCTCTAAATCTAAAATCAGAAGGAGCCTTTGTGTTAAGCCATGGAATGAGGAAGGAAAAGCCAGCATGTTGGAAGATGAGAGCCTTTTAAAAATGGCTCATCCCATGACACATAGAAATAAATGGAAGAAGAAAATAGTTCTTGAGTCTGAGTGCACAGAGATTTATCCAGAGCCTGGAGGATGGGCCTCAGGGGGCCACTGAGAATAGCTCTGAGCCCCTCCAGCATCCTGGTGGGTGTATGTCAGGTTTGTGGTCGTCTGGGTGGCTGGGATTATCCTGCTCAGAACAGAGAGGTGAAGAAGGCTACGGAGGGACTGGAGGGATAGGCATAGCTCCATCTCTGTGTCCCTGGGGCCCAGCCCCAGGAACTCATTAGAAATGCAAATTTTGTGCATGAGATAGAATCGAATCCTTCTAGCTCAAACTCTACCACTACCTTACCAAGTGACCTTAGTTAAGTAACGGTAACCTCTTTAAGCCTCAGTTTCCCCACTTGTATAAGTGAAGAATTACAATAACTACTACTCTAAGCATTTCCCCCACACCAACATAAAACGAGACAACACCCAAGAACTCACCAAATGAAGCCTCATAAACAAATACTAGTGATGGCCAATTAGGAACCTATCCCCGTGTTGCTTTGTCTCAAAAGTGACCAGATAGAAACATGTTTAGTGTCTGAAGAGCAGCAACAACTCTCTCCTGAATGCCCCGTGAGGGTAACAAGGCCATTCTACCATAAGGATGGACCAAGACTACTCATCACTACTCCCATTCCTAGGCTGTTTCCTAAACTGGGGTCTGCAGCATGCAGCCCAGCCCTGCATCACCAAGTCTAGACCTTCCAGGACCTAGACTCTCAGAGTGAGTGAGTCTGAGCCAACCCACATGATGCGCACTGATAATCACTGGCTCAGGTCACCAGACATTCCCCGGCTCTGCCACTTTCAGGACCACGGTAGGACTATACATCCCTCCTCTCTGCCCTTGAAGCTGAGCAACACTACATGACCTGCTTTGCCTGGCGAATTGTGAGCACGAGTGACAGGTGTCACTTTGATCTGCACACGTTCTCCCTCCCCTGCTGCAGTAATGGGCAAAGCCCAGCGGGTGCTGCCCCTTCCAAGTGGGTCCTGGACTGAGGGAAAGTGTAGCAGGGCCTCAGCCAACCCACCGTAGACATGAACGTGAACAAGAAGTGAACGTTGTGGCTTCTAGCCCCTGAGGGTCAGTCAGGGGCTGTTTGTTACGATGGCCTAACTTCATCCTGACTAATACATTCTCCCTACTGCTCACTGGCCCCAACAGTTACGCCTGGGTCTCATTGATTAGGCAGAGCCCTCTGGGGGACTTTCAGCTCCAACTCTAATGCAGACAACCAGCAAACGTGAGCCCCACCACGCGATAATGCTCATTGCTCTCCTGGTTCTTAGACTGCTGCATGAAAAGTAGGTCTCCACCATGCAGCCCAACTGTGCGCCAGCAAACCTAGTGCTCCAAGGAGCCAGTGGGTGTTCTAACACGTCATCCTGATTCTAGCCCAACTCCTGTTTTAAATCTTTCTCTGGTGCCCCGGGATCCTCAGCACAAAGCCCTCTCATGGTCTGCTCTTGCTAACAACTCCAGAAAGCACCTTGCTAAATCTGCCCTTTCTATGCTTCATACTCTGCTCCAGCCAGAAAAGGCAGAGGAAAGGGCAGAAACTGTGTGCAGTGGGCATTCTCCTATGTACAGGGGCTAGTTCTGTCTGCTTAGAGTGTCCTCCCACCCCGTGTCTCCTCTCTGTCCACCATCACCATCCTGCACCTGCATACGGCCAATGCAGCTGCTGGGTTCAATGTCACTTCTGCGGCTCCCTCTGCAAACCTTGGCGGAGTAGCCCTCATCTCACAGTAACATCATGGCCCATTCACTCACCTGCCTGACCCACTGGACAGGGTCCTTTTATTCTCTATGCTTGGCCCAGAGTTTGGCACCTAAATGCCCAATAAAGGTTTGTTGCCAGGCATGGTGGCGCACGCTTGTAATCCCAATACTTGGGAGGCTGAGACAGGAAGATCATAGGTTCAAGGCCAGCCTCTGCAACTTAGCCAGTCCCTCAGCAACTTAGCAACTTGGTTTCAAAACCCCTCAGCAACCTGGTTTCAAAATGAAAAATAAAAAGAGCTGGGGATATAGCTCAGAGGTAGAATGCCCTGGGTTCAATTCCCAGTATAAATGGATGGATAGATAGATAGATAGATAGATAGATAGATAGATAGAACGATTGGTTTTAATAGAAGGAATCAAAGTAAGGAGGGAGGGAGGAGGGACAACTGAAGGACAGATGTGACCTCTTTCACTCACCTGTACTGCTCTTTGGCCTGCATGATGACAAAGTCCCACTTATAGTTAATTTTTTTGTTCAAGAAATTATAATTTTCCTAGAAAAGAAAAACAAAATGAGAACAGTGAGCCCCACGCAGAGGCAGCATGCTGCCAGCCAAGAAGCCCTAAGCCAAGGAAGGCAGCCCGGGGCTCCCTGCAACCGCAGGCTGCCCAGCCAGCTCTGCCCGGCTCTACAATGGTGTCCACTCCACGGGTTGTGTGGAATTCTCAAAAGCCTCCACAAGCCTTGCTCTCCTTGACTGTGTTTTGTTCTGTTTAAAATAAATGTTAAGCCAGGCATGGTGGCGCACACTTGCAATCCTAGTACTTGGGAAGCTGAGACAGAAGGATCGCAGGTTCGAGAACAGTCTTAGCAAGTACTGAGACTCTCATCAACCTAGCAAGACCCTGTTTCCAAATAAAAAATAAAATAGGGCTGGGGGTGTAGCTCAGAGGTAGCATGTTGTTAGGTCCAATCCCCAGTGCCACTAAAAAAAAATTAATTAATTAAATTAAATTAATGTAGACTAACTCATGTGAGGAAGGAGGAAGGGGGAGTAGGGAGGAATACTGAGGCAGATACACAAAGAGCTGTGTGTGTGTATGATTTTAACACATGGAACCTTGCTGTGGTGTATTACTGCAATGTACCAATGAAGTATAAAACAAAATAAAAGTATACTAAATCTGATTAGGAAGAGAGAACTGGTGAAAGGGAAGAATATGGAAATTCAATATTTAGCAATGGAGCATCAAAAATCTACAAAGACAAGTCCTAACAGAGATGTGATGTAAGCCTTTCTAAAAGCATGTTTCTAAAGAGTTATCACACAGTGAGACTGTTGCCCTGTGCCTGATAGGTTAGGCTTTTGAAGGTTAGGTTGCGTCCTTTGGGATATCCAGCTCATCCACCCATCCGAAAGCAAAAGCCTATGTCATTGTTTTTTGCATCAGAAACTCAGGTTCAACCAGGCATGGCAGCCCATGCACTTGGGAGGCTGAGACAGGAGGATCGCAAGTAAGTAGTGAGGCCCTATGCAATTTAGTGAGACCCTGTTTCAAAATAAGGAATAAAAAATTGGACTGGGGGTGTAGCTCGGAGGTAGAATGCCCCTGGGTTCAATCCCCAGTATTGCAAAAAGAAAAGAAAAAAAAGAAAAGAAACTCAGGTTCAAATGACTTAATCAAGGGTCGCTCGTTATTTTCCATAAGTGATTAAGTTCTATGGTTGGGGGACAGGCAAAACAAGTAAGGAAGTCACTGTGTGTCCAATGGTCACTCAGGCGAGGGCAAAAATCACAGCAGGAGGATGCTAGATATGAGGAGACTTTATTTCAGTGAGCTGCTTCTAAATAAATAAGGGGATGGATGGATGGACAGATGGATGGACGGATGGACAGACAGACAGATGGACGGACAGACGGATGGATGGACGGACGGATGGATGGACAGATGAGAATACAGATGAACACAGTAATATGGAGAAGAGGGAAATAACAGCTCATGACTCTATTTCCCTCATTTTTAATAGCGTCTACTTGAAAACGTCTCTGTACCTTTTCATATTCTTCTAAGATCCCTTTCTTCTTGATATTGCGCTTGGCCAGATAGATGGCTGGAAGAGAAAGCAATGGCCTCTTGCATCATTGTATTTTAGAATCCCCTGGGCAGCCTGTCTCTGCATGAGGCTGCTGCGCTCAGTCCTGGAGGGGATGCTCAGCAGACTCAGTCCCTGCCCCCCTGGGGAGCACTCCCCATACAAATGTGAGCTGACATAAAGGTCTTGATGACAGCAAGACAAATGTCACCAAGAGGCAGCAAGTGAATAAGCCTCATGCTAAACACAACCAAGCCCATAGGTGTGGGAGAACTATTTACCATAATCTGTGTCTTCCGCAGGCCACTGCTGGGTGGGCCAGAAATATGGCGTCTACAAAAGAAAACAGGGAAACCAGGCTTACCTGTTGGATTATGATCACAGCCCCCTCCCCCCCCAGCCCTCAGATGGAACAGATAAAACCACCTCAGCCCCCTCTGCCATGAGCAAATTCCTGACTGTGAGGATATGAGGCCAATCAATTATCTTTCCAAATAAGATCAACCCCACATTAACACCCAAAGTTAAATCCCAAACTCACCTGAAATCGATAGAGGCTGTTGTCAGGCTTGAGAATAAGATTCTTGGGGTCTTGTAGGGGGTAGATGTAGCCATACTTGACAATGAAGTTGCCCAAGTTCTGTGCCTCTGGGAAGAAGCAGGTCAGACATGGATGTGAAGGGCAGGAGCTGAGGGCACAGGCTCACTGTGGGGCCCACACAGCACCCCACCAGCCCTGCACCGAAGCAGCAGACTCTGCCCCACCAGCCCAGCATAGAAGGAGCAGGATGGCAGCTCCTGAACTTGACCAGGGACAAGCATCATCTGGGAAGTACGTCAGTAGGAGGATTCCCCAGGTCCTATTCCCAGGATGGGAAGCAATGAACTCAAATGTTCACAGGTACCACAGATGGCCCGGTGCAGGTGACTTGGGGATGATGGCTGAGCAGCCCTGGAGAAGCAACTATATATAGGCTCTTCGGCTCTACAACGGGCCACAAAGGTAGTAAGAAAATGCCCCTGCTTGACCAAACAGACACTTCCTCAATCGAAAAGGAAAAGGGGGCCATGTGTATCACCGAGCACAATCCTGCCCACCTGGCTTTGATTCCCACCCTGCTTCTGTTTGTTTGCAAGCTTTGATTCCAGGTTTACATCAATTAAAGGGAAACCTTCTAGTTCTTTCTCAGAAGCACCAGTGGAAGCAGGTAGCTTTCCATCTCCTGAAGAGGGGAATCCAGTCCTCTAGGACCATGCTGCCCAGGGCCCCAGCCTGCATCCCACCCCAGCATAAGGCTTGGGAAGACTTCCTCCCAGCCCTCTCTCTGCAAGCCCCAGCCCTTCCATCACAGACCAGACCCTCAGTCTTCATGCCTTGCTGCACCAACAGCCTTTTTTTTCTTGTGAGAAGTCTGGTCCCCAGATTCTGTCTGCTCCAATCCATCCCTCCAGTCGCTGCCAAGCATCCTCGCTTAAATACACTTCCTGGACACACTACCTGTCTAAAAGCTGCCCTTGGCTTCTTTTCACTTGTCTCCAGATAAAACCTGGAATCTGCAGACAAGCTGAGTGTACTCCCACCCCATCCATCACTGCTCTCCACGCCCAGCGGCCAAGCTCCCCTCACTAGATTTCCCGTTCATTCCACCCCGATACCACTGGTCCTGCTAGTCTCCGCCTCCAGGAAGACACTCTGCACTGCCCTTCACCAACGTATAAGCATCCCTTCTTTGCAGACTAGGGGCACGCCGCATCCCCTCCGGGAAGTCTTTCTTGACTGGATGTTCCCCAGCCTGCCCTGTTATTTATATGCAAAGTTCTGTATGAAATAACTATTTCATCCTCAAATTATCACACTTTTGCTTTTGATTCTGGTTGTTTTACACATGAAGGTGGCATCTCTCCAATAAACATGTGAACTTCTTAGAGACACAAAGCCTGCACCGAGTTTCCCCGGTGGTGCAGTATGCACAGCAGCCTGTGGTACCCCAGGGCAGGAGGAACCCTCACCCAGATTGGAGATCCAAAGCCGCTGGATGATCCATTGCAGCACATCTCCTCCTGCAAAGCAGAGGAGCAGCTGGTCATTGTCACAGCCTCCAAACCCATCCTGAGATGGCCACGCCCCCTGCCTATGGTCACCTAGCTGATGTCCCTGCTCAGCTGTGATTTTCTCCTGCCCCACTTGTATGCCTGGTCCAAACTCTGCAGCCTGCAATTCAGGACCATCCGTGATCTGACTCCAGCAAACTCGAAACTTACCCTCCCCTACACACACTGGATCTTTACCACTCTTGTATTTATCTTTTACCTTACAACAGTCTGTGTGTAGCCCACTATGCATCATTCTAAACACTAGAAAAACAGCACAGACCCCAGGCCGCTGTTGGAGCTCTGGATAGATCTTGGACTGTGGAAGTAGAAGAGAAACAAGAGTCAGGCGTGGTGGCACACACCTGTGATCCCAATACTTGGGAGGCTAAACCAGGAGGATGACAGGTTCAAGGACAGCCTCTGCAACTTAGGCAGACCCTATTTCAAAATAAAAAAGGCTGGGGATATAGCTCAAAGTAGAATGCCCCTGAGTTCAATCCCCAAACCCCACACACACACACACACACACACACACACACACACACACACACACACACACAGAGCCAAGGATGGGGGCTGAGGGCAGGTCTGGCTCTCCTACACCCTACACCCCAGTTCCCAGGCAGGACGTTGAGGAGCCTGATAGCTCTACACCTGAACCTGAACCTGGCCTTCAGGTTGTTGTGAAGGTACTTTTATCAGAGTAGGAGGAGGGTGCCTATTTTAGTAACACATTGTAGGTTGATTTGTATCTTTGGACCATGGAAAATGGGCTCCATTTACACTCTTGCCTTAGGCTCTGCAAATCTTAGGGGCCGGCCTGGAAACAATGGATTGGCATGAAGAAAAAGGGTAGGAGAGGCGGGAAGGGTGGAGCCAAGAGAGAAAGCGCAGGCCCTTGATGACCCCTAGGGATTCAGATCTCTGCGCCCGGACCCTCTGGACTCACTCAGAGCAAAGACGAGGTACCCTGGGGCCAAACTCAGATGCCATCCTGCAAATGCCACGGGCCACACTTTCCAGCCACCTCATTCCTTTCTCTAAAGGCCACATAAGATCCCTGCCGACATGGGAACTGGCCCACAAAACACACCAAAAAAGAGGGCCAGGGCTGGAGACCCTATGGCCAGTGTCCTGGTGACTGGGCAGTCACACTTTCCTCCTTGGAGGTGGGGAAGGGTCATTTCTTCTGGCCCTTATGGGTTCACTCACACACCTGCCCACAGGCTGGGCATGGCGGTGCATGCCTGTAATCCTAGTACTTGAGAGACCGAGACAGGAGGATCACAGGTTCGAGGCCAGCCTCAGCCAACTTAGTGAGATCCTTGGAAACTTAACAAGACCCTGTTTCAAAATAAAAAATAAAAAAGGGCAGGGTATATAGCTCAGAAGTAGAACACCCCTGGGTTCAATCCCCAGTTCAAAGGGAGGGAGGGAGGGAATGAAGGAACCTGACCACAGCTATGGCTGAGCGTGAACAGCCTGTATCTTTTCCCTTCGCATCCACACCCCAGATCCCGATACTCAGTCTCTACCAGCAACTCCTTGGCACCCACAGACCCATCATCATCGCATCTAGTGGTTTTCCTTTTCTGTGGCCTTTAGCTCCTGGTTGGCTGTTCACAAGCAAAATTCTTCACTTAAGACCCTACCCAAAAAATCCTGGGCCTGGGTGAGTTGAGGTCCCTCCCCGGGTCCCTTTTTAAGGGCTGTGCGGCAGTGTGCAGCCTGACCAACAGGCCCAGGCAGACGTGGGACTGATTAGCCCTCTCCACCCAGGAGCCGAGGGTTTGCTCATCCACTTGACTGCTTCCCAAAATAGACCAAATGAGATTATGGCGCCACCATATCTGCAGCACGCAGTCTGTGCTGACACATGGCAGGCTGCCCGGGCTCTCTGTGAGACACCTTTCCTCCAGAAAGCCCCGGTCACCTGCCATCCTCGAAGTTGGATGTCCGTTGACTGTCACTGGTAACTCAAGGTGCACATGGACCAGGGCTCCTTCCCATGCCGTTTCTACAGCACTTGGAAATTCACCCAGGCAGGAGGAAGAAAGGAAAACACGGCAGGGTGGGCTGTCTCGCCCAAATTCAGAAACCAAGGGCATGTTGCTTAACGAGGAAAATAGCTGACGTGCACTGAGGCAGTAAGATGGACTCTGGAATCCCAGAACGAGGCTCAAGTTCAAGCTCACCCATGAATGAACTTAGTGGCCTGGGACAAGTTACTGAACCTCTCTCTGGGGCTCTGCAGTCTCACCTTCAGAATGGGGGTGGTCATATGCGCCCCTCACTTTATCGTGGGTGCTAACAGACACCGCACGGGAAGGAGCTAGCCACTGGTACCCGTCAAGAATCCACCACAGGCTGGCCCTTGCTCAGCGCTATCTTATTTCAATCCTGCAGGCTTTCTCTCAGACAAGGATTGCTACTTCTGCCTTAAAATGAGATGACCGAGGCAAGGGCTGACCAGCTAGGGAAATAACACTTGAAGGATTCAACCTCAGGCCGCCTGACTCCACATCAAGTGCTCTTTGCACAATGCCAGACCAGGCTGATTAATACATCCAATAAACTTTTATTAATCATCCTTTAGGTATGCAGCTATGCTAAGCACTGCGGTTACCCACAGGAGCAAGCAAAGATCCCTCCCCTTGAAAGGTCCCCCAGTTCAGAATTAATGATCTCAAGCCAGAAATAATCCACAACAACCAGAGGCAGCTAGGATCTAGGGTAGGGGATGCCCCCAAGAATAATTGCCACAGCTGCCTCTTTAGTGATGAGGGAGAGCAAAGATACCCTGAAATACCTGCACACTGGTCTCTGCTGTTTGGGTGCCCAAAGCTACTCTGGCTCCCATTTTTCTCCCCTGAGCAGCCCTGCTACATTTCAATTCCCCTTTTGCTCCAATAAGCCAGATTTTGTGTGTGTGTGTGTGTGTGTGTGTGTGTGTGTGTGTGTGTGTGTGTGTTATTGAACCCAGGGGCAATCTACCTCCAAGCCACACCCCCAGCTCTATTTTATTTTTATTTTGAAACCGGGTCTCACTAGGTTGATGAGAGTCTCCCTGCTTGCTGAGGCTGGTCTTGAACCTGTGATCCTCTTGTCTCAGCCCCCCCAAGTCCTGGGATTACAAGCATACACCACCATGCCTAGCTCAGATCTCCTTCTTCTAAGAGTTGCTTGCACTCAAGGAAACCTAAGTGACCCATAGCTGGCAGGGG
>PVLC010045792.1:0-11665 GCA_004027655.1 Graphiurus murinus | reverse complement strand
CACATGATTATCATGTATCCAGACCCCCAAGCCTCTTGGATACATGATTACCGTCCATGTATCCAGACCCCCAAGCCTCTTGGATACATGATTACCGTCCATGTATCCAAACCCTGATGCCTCTTGGATACATGATTACCAACCATGCATCCAGACCCCCCAGCCTCTTAGATACGTGATTACCATCCATGTATCCAGACCCCCAAGCCTCTTGGATACATGATTACCGTCCATGTATCCAGACCCCCAAGCCTCTTGGATACATGATTACCGTCCATGTATCCAGATCCCCAAGCCTCTTGGATACATGATTACCATCAATGTATCCAGACCCCAAGCCTCTTGGATACATGATTACCATCCATGTATCCAAACCCTGATGCCTCTTCCCAAAGAAGCCAGAGAGCATCCTCAGCTCAGCCCGGGCAGTGCTCACAGGGCTTGCTGGTTCTGAGAGAGGAAGACAGAGGGCAGGCAGAAGTACCTTTCTGGTGCTGGCATTACCCTGGCTCCATCATATGAGTTTGTTCTGTCTTGGGGACATCCCACAAAGACTCATCAGCCAAGAAGCCAAACTCAGAGGCAGAGCGATGGCCATGTTTCTCAGTTCGTTTGTGACTGCCGTGCAATTTGAACCCACATCAATCCGACCCCCCGGCCCTGGGATGGCTATGCAGGCACGTGACCTGCAGAATGACAGGAGCCCTGGGTTCAGAAAGGCTGCACACGTGCGCCTGGCCCGCCAACTCACCTCCAAGCCTGCTGACTCAGTGTCCCTGATGGATTTGGCTATGCTTGAACGGTCCACGTTGGCCTTCCCTGGGTCAGCAGGGGGCGGCAGGGACAGGTATCTCTGGGAAGGGAGAGGCAGCCGAGGGGCCGGGCACTCTTGTTCCCCGGATGCAGGTTACCCCGTTTTCCTGTGAGGGGCCAGGAGAGGGCCAGGGGTGTGGCTTGGAGGCTTGACATGAGAGGCGCCCCACACAAGGGGCACAACCTTGCTCCACCACCAGCTGGATGGATGGGAGCCACGAGGAAGGACAGCAAATAGAGTGTGAAGTGTCCCTGGGGCACCGCCTCGCTCAGCCTCCACCTGCAGCACAGCCTCCGCCTCTCGGAGGCTCAGCTTGGCTTCTTCATCTGTGAAGGGGCCTGCGCTCCACCTGCCCCTGGGGTCGGGCTCCCGGGACTCAGAGAGAGAGAGAGAGAGCACGCTATTTCCCAACGAGGGCTGCGGCAGTCTGGAGTCAGGGGACTTCTGCAACTGAGGAAGAGGGTCTGGCCTGGTCCACGGGGTGGTCTCGGTTCTTGCTGTTGTTTCTGCCTGCGGACCTGGGCTTTGCCCTAAGGCAGAGATGAGAATCGGGCCCCTTTCCAAGGACACCGATCAGGGGCGGCCAATTAGGAGGCTCAATGGAGTGGTGTTGGATTTGTTCTTAAAAGTGGCAGATGGTGGATTACAAGGGCGTGGCGGTTCATGCTTGTAATCCCAGTACTTGGGAGGCTGAGACTGGAGGATCTGGGTTTGCAGCCAGCCTCAGCTACTTAGTGAGGCCCTCCGCTACTTAATGAGACCCTGTCTCAAAATAAAGAATAAAAAATAGGGCTGGGAGTGGAGTTCAGAGGTAGAATGCCCCTGGGTTCAATCCTCAATACCCCCACCCCCCCAAAAAAGTGGCAGTTGGCCGCCGGGCATGGTGGCTCATGCTTGTAATCCCAGTACTTGGGAGGCTAAGACAGGAGGATTGCAGGTTTGCGTCCAGCTTCAGCAACTTAGTGGGGCCTCTCCACAACTTAATGAGACCCTGTTTCAAAATAAAAAAAAAATAAGATAGGGCTAGGGGTGTAGCTCAGAGGTAGAATGCCTCTGAGTTCAATCCCCAGTATCACAAAAAACCAAAAACAAGAACAAGAAAGAAAGAAGAAAGAAAGAGAGAGATAGAGAAAGAAAGAAAGAAAGAAAGAAAGAAAGAAAGAAAGAAAGAAAGAAAGAAAGAAAGAAAGAAGCGGGTGGGTCCTGTATGAGGAGCAGCTCTGTGGTGCCATTGTGGCCAGGAGGGGAGGGGGACATGGCACTGCCTGCTGGGCACAGTCACTGATGTCGTTTCTAAAGAGCTGGCCTTGGCATCCAATGGCCTGGCTTCACCACCAGCCAGCCATGAGCCCTGGGTCCCCCTACCTGCAGAAAGGGGCCAGAGCAGCGGTCACCTTGGGAATATAATGAGACTCGGATAGTGTTTTCATCAGCATGTCCATCTCAAGACATCTGACAGGAACCAGTTAGGGAGGAAACATGTATTCGGTTCATGTGTCGGAGGTTCAGTCCATGGAGGGTGAGCTCCAAGGCAGAAAGGTCATGGCGGCTGGGCATGGCGGAGGGAAGTTCCTCTGGACAGCCAGGATCAGAGAGAGGAAATAGAGTTCCCTGACCCCTGATATAGTCCCTAAGGTCCCGCCCCGTGACCCTCCTCCTCCAGCCTAAGTTACCCCCCAGTAAGTCCACTCCAGTGGTTCAGCCCTCAGTGGGCTTATCCCCTGCAGAGGTGAGAGCCCGATTCAGTGATTTTACCTCTGAATACTGTCGCATTGCCAATGCAGGAGCTTTTCCAGAAAGGAACAAAAGAGCCTGCCCCATGCTTAGCTGGGGAACCATCACCCAAGGGGGAAAGTGGTTCCATTTTATGGATGGGGAGACTGAGGCCCAGAGAGGAAGTGGCCACAGGCTAGGGCGGAAACGAGGCTCTCAGGCATGTGACCCTCCGACTGTGTCCGTGGGGCTGAGGATTCTGCAGCAGGACAGGGCCTGGGTGCAGGGAGAGGGGTCACCATCAAGGAGCATCTCCGTGAGATGGGGCTGGAATGAGGGGGGCCCCCAGTGTGCTCACCCTGGTGGCAGCGGGAGCTCTTGTGCAGAGAACTGGAGGGACCTGCCTGTCCTCAGTGAGTCTGCCACAGGGAGGGATCCTTGCTGAAGACGGCACACATCCGACTCTGCACAGAGGGTGTTGCCACAGCAGAGCGCCCCTCCCACTGAGTGACTGGCGGCCCCGCGGGAGGGCTCCACCTCTTTTGACTTTCTTTCCCCTTCTGCACAAAGGTGACATCAACACCCTCCTTTCCAGGCTTCTAGAGGGAAACAAAAGTCACACGGAGAAAGCAAATAGCAGCCCAGAGCTCGGATGGAGAGAGGGCAGGATACAGCCCCACAATTGCGCCCCCCAGCAGGCAGGACAACCACAGGCTCCAGGCCAGGCTGCTGGAGTTAGAACCTACTTCTGCCTCTTACCAGCAGCGTGACCTTTGTGTATATTGACTTTATGAATTTCAGTTTCCTCGTAGGAAAAGTGGGGAGAATTGTCACCCCACCTTCAGAGAACCATAGGGAAGATTAGGTGGTGATACACAGACGCCACTTAGGATCCTGCCGGGAGAAGGCTGCTCCAAGCCCAGCCAGTCTGTGCCTCCATTTCCCCCTCTGTAACACAGGAGCCATGGTAACTAGTGCAGGGATGTCAGGAGGAGTCCAGGTAGTGGGGCACACAGCCTTGCCGTGCCCTGAAAGCTAAATCCCCACTGTCTGGGTGGGGCACCCGTCACGGGCTGGAGGCCATGCAGCCAGCACGGCTGAGCAAAGACGCACGTGGTGACAGCATCCTCTGGAATACCCATCTGCTGGCTGCCCTTGTGACCGCCTGTGTGAATTGGGGGACTGTGAAGAGGGACTTTTAATAATCCGGCTAATCCCCCTGCATCGGAGCCCAGGAGGCCCCGGCAGTCTGGACTCCATGGGACCTCCACACGCCAGCGGGAAGCAGCCACTTGGGTGATGTTTGATATCCTCTTCTATTCGGGATGGTCTGTGGGCTCTGCTGGGGGCACATCAGCTCTCTGTTTGCAAAGAGACAGCTTTGAGTTTCTCTGCCTACAAGTCTCCAGCAGCCATAGGCCGAGCTGCTCTGTCTGCTGTCTCTCTTGCTCACCCCTCCCTGGGGGGCCCCACCCCGCTGAGGCCTTGCGCCAGCCCAGACCAGCAGCCCTTGCACCCAGTGGTGACAAACCCAAGCGTGGGAAGCAAAGACGGAACCCGGAAGGCAGGGCCATATCGGGAACCAGTGGGTGAGTGGGTGAGGAGACTGCTGGCCACCAGGAGGAAGAAGAACCAGGTGCAGAGGAGGGCGGATACAGTGTAACCACACTTAAAAGGAAACAAAACCCAAACCCCAGACCGCACGCAGGTGCTGGGTATGTAGGCGCAGGCACAAAAGCTCAGAAGGAACAGGGCGGGCCTTGCTGGGTGTTGTGTTTGGTTGGAGGTGGGAGAAGAGCTTTCTGCAGAAAAGATAAGGCCGAGTTTTAATAAAGGTGTGGGAAGTAAAAGTGGGCAGGAGGGAGGGGCATCGAGGAAGCCAGCTACTTCCTACCAGCTCTTCTGCAGCCAGGAAGTGAGTTGAAGGACACTTATTTATTTATTTACTATATTTTCCTATATGTTTGCCTGCTACTAGGCTTTTATGACGCACAGGTGTGATTTATATAATTAGAAATAAAAGCCCACCAAGGCTATTTTCATTGCATTAAAGAAAATCGCTATCCCATGTGCAGGAACTCTAAGGACCGTGGCCATAAGCGCCAAAATGGACTCCACTCACAACTAAAAGGGCCCGAGAATATCATAGAAAGAAAAAAAATGGGAAAGCAAAGAGAGGGGACTGCGATCCAGTGAGGCTGAACAGAAGTTCGGGCCGTGACCCGCCGGCCGACAGCTTCCACAGGGAGGAGTGTCACCTGGGAAGCGTGCCTCCACGGAACCCGCAGGAGGCAGGGTACACGGCATGCAGCCCACGGGTGACAGTGTGTCACTGGCAACTTAATTTCTGTGAAGACAGCAAATGTCAGGAGGGGAAGTCAGCGCCTGCTTTGGGTGCACAGAACAGAGGCTTGACTACTCAGGGGTGGGCCAGGCCCAGCTGGGACACCAACATGGCCGGGTGATGAGAACTGGGGGTGTCCTCCTCCATGGCCAGAGCAGGGGGACAGAGGGAGATGGGGCAGTCCTGCAAGCCAGGACCACAGGTGGCCGAGTCAGGACGGGGATGTCTGCGGGGAGCTGGAGGACGCAGCCTCTGGTTATACGCCGGGCAGAGGGGAAGGAAGCCCCCCCGCCCCCGGGTCTCCCTGCCCTGGCTGGGCTCCCTGGGCAGTCTCTGGCCGGCAGAGGCCAGGGACAGATCTGGAGGGTTCTGAGCAGAGCAGGGGTGGGGCTGGCTCCCCTGGAGGCTAGGAATGGCTGCACGGCCAGGGTGAGCGTGTCATCCGCAGGACATTGGTGAGTCCATTCATTCTTTTACGCGGTGCCAGGGCTGCAAGCAGAGCCTTGCACACCCAAGGCAAGCACTGTCCAGTCTTTTCTTCCCCACGCTCACGGGGGCACTTTGAGGCAGCAATGGAGGACACTCTTCTCTTTCCACTTCCTAGAAGGGAAAAGCAAAGCTCCCAGAGGGCCAGGATAAACCATCAAGAAGAAGAGGGTCTGCGGGGAAGGAAGACTGGAGAGGGAAGAGGCCCCACGTATTTTGGGGAATCCAAGAAATCACGCCTGCTGCCTGCCATGGACCATCTGGTCCGAGGGAGCGATTGGTAGGGTTCAGTCTCCCGCCCCGATGGGAATGCTCTGGGATCCAGGCCTAGTCTAGCCCTGGCTCCCTTCTCAGCAGGGGCCGTGTGCAGGCGGGAGCCGGCTGCTGCCCTTCCAAACCAACCAGCCCCAGCAGGCAGCCGCCATCATGACTTGGGGGACTGCGAAATTACATCTCTCTCGGTATGCTCTTTTCTTTCTTTTTAATTGCCACGCTGCGAATAATCCCAGTCTATCTTCTTTCACCCTTGACGGTGAATTTAACGTAATAGACTGTAACTGCGCCGCCTCTGATCTTTAAACGCCGTGTTTATTTGCCTGACTAGAGTGGCTTCGCTGTTTGAAGGCAGCGTGGCACTGCCCCCTCAAGAAACTGCTCACCGCGCCTGCTTCTCCTAGTGGCGTTTTTTACGTCGCAGTCCCAGGCTGATGTTGGCTTGCAATGGGGGAGACTTTCATCACCCCGGGGTCAAAGAGCAGGTGGAAGGGGCGGGGCTTGAGGCCCCAAGCCACGCCCACTGCAGCCATCCACAGCTCTGTCTCCAGGTGTCCTCCTGGCTGCCCGCCCTGGGAGGTCACTGTACCAGGTCGCCAGCCCCACTCATGAGGTTGGCCAGACCAACTGAAGTTAAAATTGGAGGTGTACCTCGCTTCAGGATCCAGGCCGTGCCTAGGGCCACAGGATCCAGTGACTCCAGGCAATGCAGGCAGGGAAGGGAGCTGCCCTGTTCTGTCAGCTCAGGAAATACTACCTGGGTGTGGAGTTCCACCTCAGGGCCTTTGCATGCGCCATCCTCCTGCAGGACACAGGCTGGCAGGCCCCTCATGTACTGCAGGCTCTGCTCCCTGAGGGGACACTCTTGGGCCACTCTGGCTGAAACAGTCCCCCACCTCTTCTTTTTCTTTTTCTTCTTTTTTTTTTTTTTTTTTTTTGCAGTACTAGGGATTGAACCCAGAGGCATCCTACCTCTGAGCTACACCTCTTCCAGCCCTATTTTTCATTCTTTATTTTGAAACAGGGTCTCACTAAGTTGCAGAGGGCCTCACTAAGTAGCCGAGGCTGGCCGCAAACACGCCATCCTCCTGTCTCAGCCTCCCAAGTACTAGGATTGTGACTGTCACTCAGAGATGACAGAGTCAGGTCCAAGGGAGACCTTTGCAGTCGTAGCAAGAGGGGAAAATGACAAGCGGAGGTCCACACGCAGAGAGAGAGAGAGTGTGGAGAGAGGGCCAGGGGCCTGGGCTGGAACAGACAGCAAGAGAGACTCAGGGCAGTGGAGCCTGGGCAAGGTTTTTGGGGGACCTGGCCAGGGGCACCCAGAGAAGGCTGGCAGTGCCTTTGGGCCGGGAGCAGGTGGGAGCCAGCTGGGATGGCCAGCTCCTGTTTATCCTGCTGCAGCGAGAAGCCCTGCTCCCTGGTGCCCTCTGGGATCCTGTATCAGCGTCCACACCCTCCAGGACACTTGGACTGAAACTCCCCGCCTGTGTCCAGCTGAGACTCTGTCCTCAGGAGAACATCTGTCCAATGGGGACGTGAGCGGAGAGCTGGCAGTGCGCTGGGTCCGGATCCCACCCACAGGCTGGGAGGGAGCCCTCTGCTGCTGGGTGCAGCCCCACCCTCTCGAGCCGACACAGGACAGGCCACCCCTGGGTCCGTCCTGTCCCCGTGCCTCCTAGGAGTGTGCCTAGGACCCTACAAAGGCACACTCCTGCTTTTTAAACAGAAAAGTGTGGTCATGTTCTGGAGTTGGCCCAGCGACAGGCCCCAGTTAGGACACAGACAGAAGAGGGTGGCGGTGTTGCGGGCAGGGCGGTCACTGTGAGAGCGTTTAAAAACCCGCTTGGTCACTTAGTCACTCATCAAACATCCCCTATGCTCTTGGAGAGTGGAGACTCGCTATGGGGTCTCCTTTCTCCCCAGCCCAAAGAACCCCGATCTCCCCGGGGGGCACATAGCAGCCACCCAGCATGTGCAGCGCCTGAGTTTAATCAGTGGGCGGGAGGGAAGGAGAGGCAGGAGGAAAGGTCCCTAAAAGAGCAGGGTGGCCAAACAGAAACAAACCCCCGCACTAGTCTGCACTGCACCCCCGGCCATGGCCCCTTAGTCTCCCTCCTTAACATCCACCCCTCTGGTTTCCCCAGGGTGGGACAGACAGGAAGGAAGTCTGCCCCCCTCCCTGCCCTTCCTTGTCACCTGGCCCCCTCCTCACCAGTGGCCCTCTGCTGTCCTTTCTGAGCCCCCCAAGCAAGGCGTGGCCGCCCGCATCTCAGTCTCACGGGACGGGAGGCCAGGGCGGCAGCCTCAGGTCTTGGCTGGCTGCCTTGGGTCCTCCGGCGCCTTTTCTTCCTTCCCCGAGGGAATCCTCAGCCACCTCAGGCTGCAGGGGAACCGGGAGGACACAGGAGGTCTCAAAGGACCGTGACCAGGGCTCTGTCCGCCGCAGGCAGAAGGACCTGGGCTGCCCTGCTGGCCCCTGCTCACCAGGGGGACTCTGAGCAAACCTCTTCACCTGCCTGAGCCTCGGTTTTCTAGTCTCCAAAATGGGGCCCGCTGAGCTCCCGATGCATCATGGGAGTCCCCTCCACGGCCTCCCGGGTCACTGGTCAGGGCTGGCCACCCCCACCCTGCACAGAGGAAGCGGGGGGAGCCAGCTTCGCCTCAGTTCTAGGAGGGGCTCTGCGAGGGTCTCGGGTCCTGTCACTTGCCTGGAGCATGTGACAGAATCACAGCCTGCCAGGGACCGTTGACTCCCCAGGGTGCCCGGCTGGAGCAGGGACTTGCGGAGATCACCTGTGTGCAGCCAGGGAGCTGGGGGGCCAGGGAGACCTGCTCAGGGTAGGGGGCGGGAGGGAGGAGGAGACACAGCCCCCCTCACCAGCGTCCGCAGTGTCCCCAGCCCCCACCTGCAGCCCTGCAGTTGAACAGTCAATTCCGAGAGCTTGCTAAGTGAGGGGCTTCCGTGGGAACGGCTCCGCTCATAATTCTGAAGCGCTTAAGGGCATCTTGTCCTTATTTAACTCACAAATGGGATTCGTAGGAACTGCAGAAATACGTTCTGCCAATTCTGGCGCCTTTGGTTGGTTTGCTCGCCGGGAGAGCAAGTGCATTAAGTGGTTATGGCGCTCCTGGCGAGGGGCCTGGCGGGCGGGCGGGCGGGCTCCTGGCGGCATCGACAGTCAATTGTAGAATCTTTGGGCATCGTTCATGGTTTCAGCAAACTTTCACTGACTCACAGCTTGGGCGGGAGCAGAGGACGCAGAGATGGGGCAGGTCTGGAAGCGGCTTGGGGCACAGTGTCTGTGGCTGGCATGGAGCAGGGCCGCTCGGGGGGCCCAGGCAGGCCACACCTGTGGTCACCTGGTCTGCCGTGCAGGGCGGTGAGCATCGGAAGGCTTCTCGTAGGTGACTCAGCATGATTCAGTGTCCTCAGGGACCCAGGAAGCTAGACCCTCCTACAGAACCCCCAGGGAGCTGTCGGGAGGGTCTTTTAGGGGGACAAGGCTGTCACTGCCACTTCCTAGGTAGTGCAGGGCAGACACCAGGACTCTGACTCTTGGACCTGTGTCCTAGGTGGGAGATAGAAGATACCTATGCAGAATGTATGATGCCAGGTAAGGGCGTGTGCGATGAACACGAGCCAAGAAGAAGGTCTGCAGTCATGGGGGCGAGACTGTGAACGACACTGGAGTTCAGTGAGAGGTCTCCATAGGCGTAGCTGGGAAGGAGGGAAGCAGGTGCAAAGACCCTGGGGTAGGTCACATGTCCTGGGTCCCCCCCAACAGCAAGGTGTGACAGCACCTATGAAGTACTGGCGACCGTGGAAGTCCCCGAGCCTTGGCGTCTGGGGTTTTAGTGGAGGCCGGTCCCCTAGGTCCCCTAGACAAGGCTGGCTCCCGGTGTGGCTGGCCTTCCGCCTCGGGCCGGCAGAGGTCAAGACCCACCGGGAATCACCTTGCTAGCCCGCACCGTCCACGTGGCCAGGGCCTTGGTAAACAAGGTCACTCTCAGCAAGACATTCCAAGACCCAAAGGTCGCTTCCCAGAAGCCAGCGAGGGCCGCCCCTTTCTAGGAAGGGGCAGAGTTTGGACAATCCAGACCTGCCTGCCAGGTTTACCCTGGAGAAGAGGAGGAAGAAGTCCTCGTGCTATTGTACCTCGGAGGCGACGTCATTTAGCCTCGTGGTGGCAGTGGGGGAGGGCAAGTTCTCTGCATTGTACAGGAGGGACATCCAGTCCTGCAGGTCAAGTGACCAGCTCAGGACCCCATAGCCTCTGGTCACACAAGGACGCGTCCAGGAGGAGACCCGCTCAGGAAGAAGTGGCCCTCCCAGGTCCTGTCCTCTGCTCGGCCAGGAAAGGAGAGGGTCCCAGAGCTCTGCTGGGGGGCCTGGCGGGGACTCGGGGTGCCAGGATGGTGGCGCAGGAGCTGGGGCTGGGGGCGCCTGGCCTGTTCAGGGTGTATCGTCCCCAGCAGCCTGAGCCTGGGAGCTGGGAGGCTGGCACCCTGACGGTGGTGGGGCCAGGAGACCTCAGCCGCTCTGTGACCTGCGGCCAGTCAATGCACTTCTCTGGTCCCCTGTCCTCCCTCATGGGAGGCCCGCGGCAGAGACCAGAGGCCTCCAGGGACCTCGCCCTCTCACAGCGGGGTTTGGGTGCCCAGAGCTCATGGGGGTGTCAGCCATACCTGCTACAGAGTCTAGATGGAAGCCAGCCCACTCATTCATTCATTCATTCATTCATTCAACCAGCATTTCCATTTCCTCGCATTCACTTCTTGTAGCCAGAGGCAGCCCTGGCCTGGGAGGGCCTGTCAGGTGGGAGTCCATTTTTAGGGGGCAGGTGTCCAGGTCGCGGGGGGAGGGCAGTGGTGTCCTACTCTCCTCTTCCATCTCCCGGATTCCGCAGCAGTGGACGCTGGGCCGGCCCCCTCTTGTCTGACCCTCTCTGTGTGCCTCTGCGGGCTCCGGCGTTATGGTGTTACCCCTGTGGGCAGCTGGGGGGTGATTTGCAGGATGCGGGAGGGCAGGGACCTAGCAGAGGGTGAAGGCACAGAGGAAGCTCTGGGCCATCGGCTGGGTGAATGCAGCCCCACATGGGCCTGGGCCCGGGGCACCTGCTGTGGCCGGGGAGCGCCCCGCCTGGCCTCTACGCAGTGGCGCAGGCAGGCCTCGGGAAGCGTGGGAAGGGGGTGCTTTCTGGGAAGCTGCAGCACCCCCTTTGAAGGAACGGGGCCATGCTCATCTCCCGCCTGTAGCTTCACAGTAAAGGGAAAAATAGCCCACTGGGGGCCTCGGCCTTCTCCAGGTGATCTGAGCTCCCGCCATGGCCGCAGGTGCAGTTAACCCCTTGACTGCCCCCTTGGGAAGTAGCTACTGGACGGGCTGAGGGGGCATGTGTCACAGGGGAGAAGCTCCTGGGCCCAGGAGCCAGCCCTCCGGCTCAGCTCCGCGCTGGTACCTGCCTTGTGGGCGTCGGGAGGATCACGTGTGTGGAGCACCCATGGTGTGGCACCTGTGTGCACCCAAGCTGAGTGGTGGGCGCCACGATGGTCTCCGGCCTCCTGGTGCGGCCTGCAAGCCGTCAGCATTTCCATTCAAAGCTCCGAGGACATAGAGGTGGGCAGGCCACGGCCTCACCGGGAAGCTTCACCACGGAAGCCGCTTTGGGTTTGGTTTTCTGTTCCAAGAACTTCTTGCCATTAGAAAGTTGTAACCAGCTAGCCCCGATTTCACGACTCTCAGCACTCCTCGCACCTGGCTTCAAACGAGGAATCGTTTGTGTTTATTGTGCCTTATTTCCTACTTAATTTTTGTGTTTTCTAGCAAAATTTTCTTCTCAACATTTTCTTTTCTTCTCCTTCTCCCTCTCCCCAACCCTCTCCCTGTTTCTCTCTCTCCCTCTTCCTCTCCCTCTCTCTCTCCCTTCCTTCCTTCCCTCCCTCCTCTCTCTCTCTTTCTCCTTCCTTCCTTCCTTCCTTCCTTCCTTCCTTCCTTCCTTCCTTCCTTCCTTCCTTCCCTTCCCCTCCCTTCC
>PVLC010045791.1:0-11628 GCA_004027655.1 Graphiurus murinus | reverse complement strand
CAAGTGCTGTGATTATATAAGAGGATCTTGATTAATTACTGAGAATAGAGTCTCACAAAGTTGCTGACGCTGACCTCAAACCTGTGATCCTCCTGTCTTAGCCTTCCAAGTACCGGAATTATAGCTATGAGCCATTGCACACCCTGCTTAATACATGGAATATTTAAGTATAGAACCTGTGCTTCATTTCATTTGAACGTCCAAACTGTTCTGCATCATGTTCAATGCCTTGGGAAGCTAAGTGTTTTGCACAGAACTAACAGACTCATTTGATTTCTGGTTTCCACTCAGATTAGGCTAACAGGAGATACTTTAAAAAATCTGAGTGAAGGAAGACAATAAAACCAATTAATAATTTCTTTGCTAAAATCCCCTAAATTTCTAATTGTTAGCTACTACTTTTCTTGATTTGTGATGACAGTAATCATTTTATGTTTCTACAGGTCTGGATTTAGTATCCTGAAGTAGTAAACTATACTGCAAACCCTTGTTCGTTTGCCACATAGATAGTCTTTACTCTGGTACAAATGCAAGAAAACTCTTGAGATGAAAGGTGACAGTCACATAAAATAAAAGCAAATTGCTCTGGGAGAAGTGAATATGTAAATATTTATAAAGTGAGATATATTCTTCAATTTTCAAGATAGATTTGCCAGTGCACTTATAAAAGAGTAATGTTGGAAATTTGTCTCCTAATACTCTTTATTTAATACTTAGCATTTATTTCAAATAGATTTCCTCCTGAGATCTTGTTCAATATAGCTTATAAGTAATGAAACTGACATTTGAACTCAGACAACCTAGCTCCCAATAATGTGTTCTTAATCGCTATGGTGTATATTCTGAATCCATGAGAATTATTCTACTGTCTGCAACAAAGAAAATATTCAACCAAAAAATCTTACTACACTAAGAAGATTCTGTAATGAAATTAATGTTTTTGCCCATTTTCACAAGGAAACATTCCCCAAAATATCTGAACAATAGGATGGAAGTAAATAAATTAGAATGATGGTATAATTCTTCACTTAAAATGCTATTCAATGAGCATATCATTCCTCAAAGGTTTTAGAAATATTGCTATGCACCAGGAACAAAGATACACTGTTATTCTCTAATTCTCTAGTGTTTTTTTCAATATCTTTTACCTTTTCCTAGGCTATAATATTAATATAGACTTTTATTTTTCTAATAAAGCATTTTTAATCCATATATGAATTAAAAGTATTAGATATAAAAGTGTAAATGAATGGTAGTAAATGTGCCATTATCAATTGCTCTCTTCTTTGGAAACCATGGCTAGACTGTTTTCCCATTTGTCTTCCCAAATATACAAAACAAAGACATTGTACAGTCTCATTTCATTTAAGTTAGGGCCTTATAACTATCTAGTCCAATACAATGTGATTGTAATTGGTGTGAGTTAATTGGTGTGAGTCATTTATAAACATGGTCCATGAAAACACCTTTTTCTATCCTCCAGTGTTTATTCAGCCAGGTCTTTAATATGGCAGTATCAGAAATAGATGGAGATAAACTAGATCAGCATTTGAAAGGATATTGATAAAATATATAAAAAAATTACAGATATAGATAAATTAGGTAAGTCTGCTCTTCCTTCAAATTCAAAAGACCTCTGAATCATCATAATCTTCATCATCTTCATCATCATCAGAAGCAGCAGCAACAACATCACTATTATCATCACCATCATCTTTATAATCAGCCTGGGCCTCCCCAGTAGATAAAAATACTCTACTTAATATCATATTTCCTCTTGATAGTCTGAAAAGACTGGAAAATCTAGCAGTATATCTTATAGCATTCTAGAGAAGTATGTTGAGACCTTATAAGTTGGACAGTCCAACTTGAATTTTATGGTTCCTACTGAGCCACAGAGTTAGATAGCCAATTTCACTGTGGGCTACATTTAAAGTTTCCTTATCAAATTATATCTTTCTCCTGACCTTCCTTTGCATGTTTTTTTTTTTTAACTTGATGTTTTTTTAGTCCATTACATTAAAAATGACTCATCAGAAACATAGCAAGAATAAGCCGGGCGTGGTGGCACAGGCTTGTAATCCCAGCATTTGGGAGGCTGAGACCAGAGGATCCGGGTTCGTGGCCAGCCTAGGCTACCTAGTGAGGCACTCTGCAACTTCGTGAGACTCTGTTTCAAAATAAAAGAATAAAAAATAGGGCTGGGGGTATAGCTCGGAGGTAGAATGCCCCGAGTTCAATCCCTAGTACTGCAAAAAAAAAAAAAAAAAAAAAAAAAAAAAAAAAAAAAAAAAGAAAAGAAACATAGAAAGAATAAATTGCGAGATGATCTTGTTATTCGTATGTTGCTGTACTGTGTGGCTGAAGGTATTTTAAAGGAGCATGGCGTGGGGTTTTATGTTTGTTTATTTTTCCTTTTCTAGTATATAAAGAAGAATGGTTTCTGGAGAATATAAAATCCTAAATCCAAGTAAGCAATGATAGCAATTCAGTGACTTGTATGCTTTAATTACAAGAAAAAGAATTGGATGTGGGACTTTTAAGCAAATATACAGGACATCATCAAAATTAAAATATAGAATTCTTATTGAAGGGCATAAAATATGCTGGCTATAGTGATGAGCAAGGATTATACATCAACTAGTGTAAACGGATTGAAAGAAAATTTAAGAAGTGCAACAGGAAAACTATTCCATGTCAAGATGTTTTATTAGACTACAGAGCGTTTTCTAAAAGATATGCAGCCTCATTATTTAAAGCCTTTGAGAAAGTAAAGAACAACTCCTCTAAATTATTTCTAAAATAGAGTTCTTCCAAATTACTATTGGCAATGGTATTATTCTGAATAATACTCTGACAAAATGTTCTGAATGTCCTTGTTTACTATTTCTTTGGGGATATTATTGACATTTTATCCACTTTGTACTTAGAATTAATTATCTTTCCAAAATAAATGTGTCTGTGTGTGTGTTCTAAATTGTGGTTCTTAATTTATTTCCCAATGATTGTGGGATGTTTGAGAAGAAAGTTTTGAGGAAAATAAAATGACACCCATTTAATTAAAAAGTGTACTTAATAAAATCTTTGATATTTTCATGCAATCCTAACTACATACTTTTGTCTAAAGATTGTAAAGTTAAAGTTATCACTCCATTCTGATAGGTACCTGCATAAAATTACATGTCAAGCTATCTGTGGGGTGAACATTTCACAAAGAAGTAACAGTAATTTAAGATCATAAAGTGATGCTTGAGATTGATGCTCAGTCTTTCCAAGGAGCTAGAAAAAAAAATACCAGTGTTTAAAATAGAGTGAATGTCTGAGTCAGAAAACACATACTGTCAGTTCAGTTATTAATTTCTGAATCCTGATAAGGATCTTGAATATTATTCCGAAATAAAAATATTGTGAGAACTTATGTAGAAATACAATGGTATCTGTATGAAAACCAGAGACTGTAGAAAGGTATGACAGTATGCAAGGAGGATAGATAAATTGCTTTCATCTGGAACAGAGATGCTTTTTTGGGGACTAAGGTGATTTTGGTGAAGGTGAGAAATGGTCAGAAACTTGATAGAAATGACAGTAGAATTCCCTAGTGGATTAAATATCATATGAGCATAAGAAAGAGTAAAAAATAATTCCATGGTTTAGGGTTTGAGAACTGTGTGCATGTAATTTAATATAACTCAGAATGACAAACTAGAGTAACAATAGGGGAGCACAGAAGGAAGGATGTAAAAATTTTCTTTGGACTCATTAATTTTATCAGTACTTAAATGGAAATATTTGGCAGGCTGTTAGATATATATGTCTCTAGTTTAAGAAAATAATTGAGACTGTAGATATAAAATTTGCAGCCATTGCCAAATCTATGCTATTTAAAGACTTGATTGTAGATAATATTAACTAGAAAGTGGTATACATTTTCTTGAGTTTTTTGTATATCCTAGATATCCTGGGCTTTTTGTTTTTCCAGATGAATTTAAGGACTGATTTTTTTATGTCTGTGAGGAGCGTCCTTGGCAATTTCATGGGTATTGCATTGAATTTGTAGATCAGTTTTGGGAGGACGGCCATTTGATGATATTTATTCTGCCTATCCAAGAGCATGGTAGATCCTTCCATCTACTAAGATCTTCATTGATTTCCTTCTTCAGCTTTCTGTAATTTTCCTTATAGAGGTCTTTAATCTCCTTGGTTAGGTTTATCCCTAAGTATTTTATTTTTGGGGGTGCTATTGTGAGTGGAATTGCTTTCTGGATTTCTTTTTCAGTGGATTTATGGTTGGTATATAGAAAGGCTTCTGATTTTTTAAGATTGATTTTGTATCCAGACACCTTACTGAATTTGTTGATCAGTTCTATCAGATGAGAAATGCGTGCACATTTGTCTATATCAATTTGTACCTAACAAAAATGTATAAATACAAAGCACGAATTATTACAATAAAAAAAGAAAAAAATTCTATTGTATGTATAAGTCATATTGTCTTTTTTATATACTTTTCATTGTAGTAAAAAAAAAAAAAAAGAAAATGGTATACATACAGAGAGTGGAAGTATGAAGACCTAAGCCCTCACTTTGAGATGGAAAGATGAAAAAGACAATCCACAGATGCGTGATTGAATTTAACAAAATGAATTTTCTTCTGATTGCTTCTATTTACTCATTTTTTAATAAACAAGTAAGGAGCTGAAAGTGTATAGTAGGGAGAGCACTAAAGGTTTTGATGATCTGAAGTGTATAAGTATCAGAGTATATGGTAGTATAATAACTAAGGAAATTTGAAGGGATTGGCAATCATCATTAAGATTCTACCTGATGTTTGTGAAATGAATTTAATGGTAGAATATATGTGTTTTCAGCTAGTCCATAACACATAAGTAAAATATGAACTTGTATTTAATCCTTGCTATTATTTTTCAGAAAATACTTGACAGAGAATTAGGGATAAGATAGTTTCTTGCACATGTGAATAATCAGAATGAGAGTTAATGGAGGAAGTAAAAAATGGAAGAGACAATGACAGAAATAATAAACATAATACATTTCAAGTCATGATGAAATTTAAAGTTGTTAAACTGAGGTTCTTATTGTATTTTTTTTTTTTTTGAGTTCTGGGAATTGAATCCAGGGGCATTCTACCTCCAAGCTGCACTCCTAGCCCTATTTTATTTTTATTTTGAAATAGGGTCTCTCTAGGTGCATGAGAGTCTTATTACTCCCTGAGGCTGTCCTAAAACCTGTGATCCTCCTGTGTCAGCCACCCAAGTACGGGATCCCAAGTATGTGCCACAAGGCCTGGCTGTGAGTGATTTGCCAAATTAAATTGTGGTATTCTGAATGTCAAAAGCTTGAAGTTCATATTTTGATGATCTTGCAGATATCAAAGCCTTCTCATGTTTGGCTGTAGAACTACATCACTAAATAGATTTTTTTAAAAGATATTTAAAGTAGAAGACAACCTAGACATGGAATATTGGAATGTGGAATAGAATAGGGAATAGGAGAGAATATTCCAATAACAATGGCTGGATAAACTGTTGGGATAGAAATATGATCCATGTTCCAAAATCTTTATAAAAACAGTGGTTAAGCCAGACATGGTAATTCATCCCTATAATCCAAACACGTGCGAGGCTGAGACAGGGAGATCTCAGATTTGAGGCCAGCATCAGCAACTTAGAAGTACTTTTTGCAACATGAGGAGAATTTTTTTCAAAATAAAGAAAAAATTAAAAAGAGCTGGGGGTGTGGCTCAGAGACAGAATGTCCCTGGGTTCAATTCCCAGACCCACCCCCACCCTGCTTATCCCTACACATACACACACAGTGGTAGATACTGAAACAGTGGAGACTAGTAGTTAGAATAGTTTGGTATCATGTACTCCAAAGTATATAGATGAGAAGATAAAAATATCAGGAAAAACAAATACTTCAATGTTAATAAGGAATAAAGAGGATTTTAATTAATTTTCAACCAATCATGTGAGAAGTTCAGGAGAATAGGAAACAGATACCAGTTATGAAAGCTGCAGTGGATGTAGTGAGTTTAAATGATCTCCATGTTTTTGGTTGAGAAAGCAAGGGGCAGGAACATACAATAATACATTGAAGATGGAATAAACCTTGCTGCTGACAGTTTTAGAGGAATTCATAGAAGGTTTTGTGTTAACTTCATAGGGTGGAACATTTGAACTAAGTAAAGATGTACAAAGCTATATAGAGATGAGAGTGGGTTTGAGCCATGAATTTCTTATGAGAACTAAGGTATAGAGTAGATATAAAACATGATGGGGAGGCATCTTGATGGACTCCAGGAAGGTCATGGATAATTGGTTAACTTTTTTTTTTGTATAATATCTTGGGTAATGTTTAATAATGAGTTGGGATAGTTATGAAGAAAAGCAAAGAACGTTGCCAAGAACATGTTGAGCTTTGAGAACCAGTTCTTTAATGGAAAAGCTAAGTATTGCTGTTCAAAATCAAAAAGTAACAACAACAACAAATATACATATATATATATATATATATATATATATATATTTACCACAGTAGAATAACCTCATTAACTATATATATGATCTATTTTATATATAGAAATATTCACCATTTATATATCACTTAAAAGATCTTATCATTGTAATTTATTTATGTCATTGAAGAGTTCTTAATTTTAATCAGCAAAATTTTGCATGTAAAATTTTACCATTTTAATGTTATGAATATTGACTAATTGAAAAATAATTATGGAAAATATGAAAACACAATTACTTCTAAATATTTAAGTTAAAAGGTAAGATTATGTATATTTACAGAGTAAGATCATATTAACATTTCTCCATTAAAATATTATCCTTCTTTACTCCACAATTGGTAAATAGTTGAAAGAACAAAAGCATTTAAATTTTATTATAATAATTATTCACCCAATATATAGACTCATATAGTATAAAGCATATTTATATCATATTATTGCTTATCATTGAAAATATTCAAACTTTTTTGACATATGTTTTTCAGTGTGAAATTGCACAATAAGGATTGTTAAAAAATAATCTGAACAATCGCATTATTTACACATTATTTGAATCTGTTGAAATAATTACACATTATTTGAATCTGTTGAAATAAATCTTAAATGCAATGTTAGTAGAAATTAAAGTAGAAAAAATAAAGCTCTTTCATAAAACTCATTTGAGGGTTCTTCCTATGTATAAGCTACAATTTCACAGCTATTTGGAACTCAAGTCTTTAGTTCATATTTTAAACTGCTCAAGGATTAATTTATTCTGGTATTAATAGTTTATACATAAAGTTACTATCTAGATGGCTTGTTATTAAGAATAATCTCATTGAATTTCCCCCCATATCAGTGACAATCTTTAAATATATATGTATATATGTAAACATTCTGTAGTTATGTGTTCCATTAAACAATATAAACAATAGTCTGCCTAGAGAAATGTCATTACCCATTTTTTTAAATAAAATATCCAAATGTTAAAAGGTGTTTTCAAAGTGCTATTTTAAGTTAGTCTGTCATGTATAAACATAAATGGTAACATTTTATTTGCATTTATACAAAGCTAAAAATATTAGTGAATAACCAATACTGCTTTCTTTCTGCAAATAGATTTTATTGACTATGGTAAGATGTATGTATTCCTTTTTCAAAATATCTAAAAGAAAATGTAGGAAACGCTAACATGTCAAGGAAATCCCCACTTTAATCATATGGACAAGGAAACTTTTCTTTCCTTTGTTTTTGCTGGTTCCTCTTTTCCATCTGACACATCATTTTCTTACTTACTTCAAATAACAGAAGTTTCTTAAAATTATAAACTTACATAAGCCCTGATTTAATAGTTGTGTGATTAGTCTTTGTTTTATGTAGCCACAAGCTTTGAAACCTGGGAGGAAAGGAGGCTGAAAGGAAAATTAAAAACATACTGATTGCAGGGTCACCAATGTATGAAGGGTTGTTGGGTATAAATAATAAGATCATGAGATTTGAACTCACACAGAAAAACAAGAATATATCCCTCACTTCCTACACGTCAGTATTATTGAAATGATTTTTTACATGTTTTGTATTTTTTTTCTGCAGAGTAGGGCCAGGAGGTAGCACAGCCTTCTCATATTATCTTCCAGATTACTCCCCCATTCTTGGAAAGAAATAACTGAATTTTTCATAACTGAAGTTAAATTTAGTGCAAAGGCATTACAGTTCCCTAAGCATCTTCTTACCCATCCCCACTTTCAGAATATTTGTCTATTTTAAACTTCCACTGAAATCTGCACCTGAAAGGCTGGCTTTGAGTGTCAGGTGGTCATTCTGAAGCTACACAATCTGGTAGTTGACTTTTTGGTCAAACACATCAATGTTCATATATTCTAATTAAGTAAATTTTATTATGTCCATGCTATAGCATGTGCTATTCTCAAATGTCTTTCTTGTCTAAACTGTCCTATGTCCTGCTAAATTCTGCTATTTCCTAGGAGAACATGAACTTTTCTGGAGACTGGTTCAGACAATTCAACAGTATATAGACTATCAAGTCTACCAACAAAAGTTTGAATCCACAGTACATTCCTTTATGTTTAAACAATATACTACTACAAAGTAGTAGTATTTACCTTTGAGATATAGTAACTTTTACTTTTTAATCAAGCTTTTTAAACTTACTTTTTCTTTAACTCAAGGTCTATTTAGTAATTTCAACAATTATTTTGGATGCCAAAATGAATATTTTTGAGACATAAAAATGCAAAATTGCTGAGATGTCACACATTTCCTTATCAACTATGATACTGCGATTATGTACAAAAGATATGATGAAAATTATAAAAATGGAATATGCATTACCTATGTACAGTACATGTGCAAATGTGTGGCATTCAAACATGATATGTCAACGATTTAAATACATTAAGATGTTGTTTTCTAACTAATGTAAAAATATTTTTCTTTCTTTCTCTCTTTCTTTTTTTTTTTTTTTTTTTGTACTGAGGATTGAACTCATGGGCATTCTACTTCTGAGCTACACCTCCAGAACTTTTTATATTTTGTTTTGAAACAGGGTCTGCTTAGGTTGCTGAGAGTCTTGCTATGTTCTTGAGGATGTCCTTGAACCTGTGATTCTACTGTATCAGTCTGCTAAGTACTGGAATTACAGCATGCTTCACCACACCTGGCTATAAAAATAGTTTTATAATTTCAAGAAATGAGTATATGCAGTTTTATCTCTGAGAGCTCTTTATGTCAAATTTATGAATCAATTAAATATATATGTATGTATATTTATTTATATATATACACACACACATACTACTCTTTCACTATTACATTTCATAATTATCTGAAATCTCCAGTTTTGTTTAATAGGCAGATATGAACAATCAGTATATACTCATATACTTATTCAGATAATTTAATTGATAAATTAATTTAAAATAATCTAGAAAGTAAATAAATGCAAAACAAATAAAATGCAAAAACAATAATAGCAAATAGAAGTACTTACCCTGGATGAGGAACTTATGGGATTTACATGTCAGTTAACTTTGTGTACACACACACACACACACACACACACACACACACATATATGTAGTTTAGTCTGGGATTTTCAGTCCAACAGGAAACATTTTTTGGTAAAAAACTGAACCATTTTCTAAAACCCTCAAGCAACTTATCAAAAAAACTCATTTGAGTTTTAAGCATGCAAAAGCAGAAAATTTTAAAAACAATCTAATTCTATAGTTCCTAATTTTAATAAAAATAATTTTAAATCTCTATCTACCATATAAAGGGCTTTAGTTTTTCAAAGAATATTTGTGGTTAAACCTGAAAAAAAATTATATATTTTTTGTGTCTGATTATTTTCTACAGTCAGTCTGTATCTGGATAAACGTATCATTTCCAATCATTCCAAGACCATTCAGAGGACACAAGAAGAATGGTTTAAGGTAGAAAAGGAACTTCAATTACACATGATTTCAACTGCTATGATACCATGTCAAAGTACAAAGTCCTCTTGTTGCAGAAGAAAGGTTCCTCCCGGATGCTATAACAGTTTTAGCTGGGAACACCTCATGGAGATAAGACTTCTAGAGTGTACAAATCTTTGAGCATCTCCTCAGCCAAGGTACAACTGAAAACTAAAAAAGACAACTGTAAACTAAAAAGGACCATAGTTGCATCCTTCTCTGCTTTCCCTCCCCTTCTTACCAATGAGTTTTAGGATGAATTCCCTTTTGCCTCATTTCTTTATTATCTTAAATACTCCCAGAATGTCAATATCTTAATATAGTTCTGTATCATCCCGAGACCCATTACTGTACTATCTAATAGGACCCAATTTTCCTACATTTTCTGCCCTATACTACACTCAAGAATTGAAGGTATTCTTTAAAATAAAATATTTTTAATTTTTTAAAGTTTTCATATCCTTCATGATTTGTGTGTGTGGGTGGCAGAAATCTGAGATCACATAATTTACTGATTTTTATTGCCTTCTTTAGTGAGATATTTTTTTCTCATTCAAGCCATAAGCTCAAGGGCTAGCAAGTTAGGCATATATCTTCCTTGTCTTAATTGCCACTCCCACATTACTAATCCTTGACATTTCTTTAAAAAGTATAGCTTCTTTGAGCTTCATATATAAGGTTTACAACCTCTATTCCTTACATTCACTTTTCCCTGATCACATCCCCGTATCTTCTCTGATGTTTATTATGGCATTAGCAACAGTCCCTTTACACTACTACAAAATTTACATGACTCATCTCATACTGTAGTCTCACACTTTTATCCCCTTGGCTCCAAAGAACAATTTACTTCAACCAAAACTCCCTGACCATATCCTTCTGGTCATCTTATTTTATGACCATAGACTCTTATCCTTCCACTTTACCTATTGTATTATTTTTACCCCCGCACAAATTCTGCTTCATCTAGTCTTTTATTTTTTCCTTCACCACTTTCTAACTTTCAATAAACCACCTTAAATCCTATCGTCCCCCTTTATTCAGGATTGAATCCATGCTCTTTCATTAAAATTACTCTTTTGGAAATATTCCTAAACTCATCATGTTTTTCTATATCTCTGTCGAAATCACTTCACACAACTTCAATACTACCTCAACTCAACTTTCTACTTGCTACATCTGCACCAGTGTAGCTGAAATTTGTTGAAAAAATTGCACAACACTGCTTATGAGTCTACTTTTAAATTCATGGACACATTTCTCCATTGCTCCAACTTGTGTGTCTAAAAATGACATTATCTAAATTATGGTACTTCACATTTTCTCTATCTTCAAAATTCTTCTCTTCATATTACTCCCTAAAAATAACCTCCCAAACCAAAAATTGTACCCAAAATCCCTTTAGCAGATATTTTCTTGAGAAATAGAAAATAGAATTGTCTGACAAGAATTTCTTCAATTTCACACCATCAAGATGCCAGCTGCCTAATCTTTGCTTTCACACTTGTTAAAACTGAAGATCAATGTTACACCAATCAGTGAATTATTTTAACCTTAAATGACATGTAAAACATTGTCCTCAGACACTGACCTCAGAGAAGTATCTAGAATGTGCTAAAGACTGCACAAAAC
>PVLC010045790.1:0-11676 GCA_004027655.1 Graphiurus murinus | reverse complement strand
AGGGACCAAGGGTCTCATCAGTTTGCTAACCAGCTACTGTGATTTCCTCCAGAACTCCACCCCCATTTCTCTTGGTTTCTGCTTTATAGCATTTCTTCTTGGAAGGATAGAGAGAAATTTGCTTTCTTTAAAGTCAGAACAGGTAGTGTTACTTAAAATGCAACTTAGAGCTAGGTGCCCGCCTCTCATCCTAGTACTTGGGAGGCTGAGACAGGAGGATTGTGGGTTCAAGGACAGCCTCAGCAACTTAGTGAGACTCTTGGCAACCTAGCAAGACCCTGCTTCAAAACAAAAAAATAAATAAATAAAAAGGGTTGGGGGTATAGTTTGGAAGTAAAATGCCCCTGGGTTCAATCACCAGTATTAAAAAAAAAAACAAATAAATAAAAGGCAACTTAAAAATTCCCTAGTCTTTGTTACAGATTGAGTTGTCTCCCCAAAAAATGTATGTTGAGTTCTAACTTCCAGTACTTCAGAAATTGCGACTACAGATGAAATCCAGTCAAAATAGGGTCATACTGGAGCAGAGTGGACCCCTTACTCCAATGTGACTGTTGTCCCTATAGAACATATACAGGGAGAAGGTGGCCATGTACAGACGGAGGCAGGGGTTGCAGTGATGCTGCCACAAGCCAAGGAATGCCAGGGCCCCTAGAAGCTGGCAGAAGCAAGAGGGAGCCTCCCCTAGAGGCTTTGGAGGGAGCATGGCCCTGCCAACACCGTGACTTCAGATTTCCACCTCAGAACTATGGGAGAGTAAGTTTTCTGATGTTCTATGCCACTTGGTGTATGGACTTTGTTCAGGGAGCCCTACAAAATGAATACAGTCTTCAAAATGAATAATCGACCCACAGCTAGAGCCTCAAAAATTGATTGACTTGTAATAATTACACCAAGCCCTAATATAGTACAAAATTTTTTACTTCTCAAAGTTCTTCCTTAGCCAGGCGTGGTGGTACATGCTTGGAATCCAGTGCTTGGGAGGCTGAGACAGGAGGGTCTCAGGTTCGAGGTCAGCCTCAGCAACTTAGCAAGACTTCCATAACTTAGTGAGACCCTGTTTCAAAATAAAAAATAAAATACGGCTGAAGGTGTAGCTCAGAGGTAGAATGCCCCTGGATTCAATCCCCAGTATCACCCCCCCCCCCAAAAAAAAGTTCTTCCCAATTATCTCATTTTAACCTCATGATTACTTTGTGTCACAGGGAAGATTTTATTTTCTAATATTTTACACATATAAAATCAGAAGTTCAGGATGCAAAATCAAGTATCCCTAGTCAACTTTTAGCATCTCTATGGCTTAGCAGGAAACAAATAGTAGTAGATATTAAAATCTAATGCTAGCCCTGACATATATGGCCTTTAGTGAATTACATAACCCTGTGGTATCCAAGTTTTGAGATTTCAAGTACAATAATTACTTATTTATTTATTTTTGTGTGGTACTAGGGATTGAACCCAGGATCATTCTACCTCCAAGCTACACTCTCAGCTCTATTTTATTTTTATTTTGAAACAGGGTCTTGCTAGGTTGATGAGAGTCTCACTACTTGCTGAGGCTGTCTCAGCCTCCCAAGTACTGGGATTACACACATATGCCACCATGCTCAGCTTTACTTTTCTGTGTGTGTGTGTGTGTGTGTGTGTGTGTGTGTGTGTGTGTGTATGTGTGTGTTACTCCTGGGGATTGAACCCAGAGGCACTCTAACCTTCGAGCTACACTCCCAGCCTGATTTTATTTCTTATTTGGAAATAGGATCTCACTAGGTTGATGAGAGAACACTCAGCTTTAGTTTTTTAAAAAGAGCATTAAAAGCCAGGAATGATGGTGCATTCCTGTAATCCCAGTACTTGGGAGGCTGAGATAGGAGGATCGCAGGTTCATAACTAGCCTCAGCAATTTAGCGAGCCCTTCCATAACTTAGTGAGACCCTGTTTCAAAATAAAAAAATAAGCCGGGCGTGGTGGTGCACGCTTGTAATCCCAGCATTTGGGAGGCTGAGCCTGGAAGATCTGGGTTCTCAGCCAGCCTCAGCTATCTAGTAAGGCACTCCACAACTTAGTGAGACCCTGTTTCAAAATAAAGAATAAAAAATAGGGCTGGGGGTATAGCTCAGAAGTAGAATGCCTCTGAATTCAATCCCCAGTACCGCAATCAATCAATCAATAAAATAGGGTTGGGGGATAGCTCAGAGCTAGAAAGTACCTGGGTTCAATCCCTAGTACCAAAAAAACTAAAAATAAATACAAAGAACATTAAAAATCACCAGGCATAGTGGTGCACACCATAATCCCAGTATTTGGGAGCCTGAGAAAGGAGGATCGAAGGTTCAAGGCCAGCGTCAGGAACTTAGCAAAGCACTCAGCAACTTAGCAAGACCATTTTTCAAAATAAAAATAAAAAGGACTAGGGTAGATTCAATCCCTGGTAACACACACATGCACACGTGTGCACACCCATATGTCAGTTGCTGCCAGGAGAGGTAGTCACCCTATAACCCCAGAGACTCCAGAGGCTGAGGCAGGAGAATTCCAAGTTGGAGGCCAACCTGGACAACAGAGCAAGACCGTCTTAAAATAAGAAGTTCAAAGGGGAGGGGACTGTGTTGGGAATGTAGCTCAGTGGTAGAGTGTCCATGGGTTCAATCCCCAGTACTACAGGTTAAAAAAAAAAAAAAATCACGTACCATCTACCATCAACATCATTTTATAAAAGAAAAGTATTTAACATTAAAAGAAAAAAAACCCCATAATATCAGAATAAAAGAGCCAGGTGTGGTGGCGTACATCTGTAATACCAGTCCTTGGAAAGCTGAGATGGGAGAATCACAGGTTAGAAGACAGCCTCGACAACTTAGAGAGACTTTGTTTCAAAGTGAAAAATAAAAAGGGTTGAGGAGCGTAGCTCAGAGGTGGAATGCCCCTGGGTTCAATTCCCAGTACCAGAAAAATTAAAAAATAAAAAATAAATAAAGGGCACATTTTCAGTTTATGTTTATTTTTATTAGTACTAGGGATTGAACCCAGGGGCATTCTAGCTCCACGCTACACCCCTAGGCCTATTTTTTATTCTTTATTTTGAAACAGGGTCTCACTAAGTTGCAGAGAGCCTCACTAAGTAGCTGGGGCTGGTCCCGAACCTGCGATCCTTCTGTCTCAGCCTCCCAAGTACTGGGATTACAAGCTTGTGCCACCATGCCTGGCTTCAGTTTATTTTTAGAGTCTTCTCTTCTCCTCCTCTTCTTTCTTTTCTTTTTTTATTTTTGAAGTATCCAGATTGTTATTTAGCAAGCAGTTCTGAAATCTCTCTAGGGCTTGTTTACCTTTCAGAAGGTTTAGGATTTCTCTTGAATTTTCTTCTACTTCTTAACACTTCAGGTTTATCTGACTCCCATCCAGATTCTCTTTCTAACACCGCTGGAAGTGGGAACCCTTGAGTCTGCGGTGTGTAGGCAGAATATCCAGCTGAATGGCTATCCGGGCTCTGTTCTGAGACCACGCAGTAGCCTGCTGTGTTCCGAGAAAGCCACCAGGTGTTGTTTTGGTGGCACCAGATAGGCAGCGGAAGAGCTGGCTTCTCGGAGAAAGTGATTCCTTTGTATTTGTGGCAAAACAGTTTGGGGTTTGATGTGCAAACGGCAGACTGTTTCTCCTGCCGCCATCGGGCCGGTTCTGGCCGGCTAGGCTTTCCTACTGAGCCGAGCCCTGGGCCCACCGGGCTGTCAGGGTCGCCTGCTGCTGTTCTAGGTCACAGGATAGAAAACTAGCCGGGAGCATCCATCCGCGAAGCCTGCCGCTGGGCTAAGCCGGAAGTTTGAATGATCTTAAACGTCACCAGTGATGACAGTAATAATCTTTTGCACTTTTCTTTTAGTTTTTAAAAATCTGCCCTCTTTTAGTTTAACATCAGTGCTCAGGGGAGTTTTCAAGAAAAAGAAAGGACTGGAAGGTTCCCATGAAAAGTGGAGAGTATTTGAACAGGAGGAGGGGGGGAAAGAGGGGTGAGTGGAAAGCATTGTGGGGGGTGAAGGAGCAGGGGTGTTCAAGGGCCGTAAAAGCCCCCGATTTCCCAGGAGGAGAAGAGGGACTGGCCTGTGTTGAGGGTCTCACGAGCCCCATCAGACAGACGTGGTCAGGCCGTGGCTCAGCCCCTTACTGTGTTGCTGTCTAGGCACTCTGTCCCTTGGCTGTGAAGGAGAGCTCTGGAAGGTTGAATGAACCTGGGGGGAAGGGAAAGGCCAGGACAGAATGAGTCCCACAGGGATTCTTCCTAGTAAGAAGTTATTCAGGGAAATAGGCACAATGCTTTTTCCCTCTCAACCCTTTGAATCAGGTGTTTCTATCTCCTTCTTTTCCCTGAGTGTCGGGGTTAAAAAAAAAAAATCCATGGAAATCTACAGGTTTTTGGACAGACTTGACCCCTCTAAGGCAGTTTGACCAAACCACCAAGCCATGGAACAGTCCCTCCCTGTGTGCTCCGACCTGGCCAGAACGAGGACTAAGGAAGTGGCCTCTTCTCAGGAAGTGGGTGGACAGATGACCTAAAATTCAACCCTTCCCTTCTTGGAAGAAACTTATCATTGAAAGGAGGAAAACTTTAAAATATACTCCTTTTTTTTTTTTTCCAAGGGAAAAAGGAGTGGGGGGAAAATACACTGCCCTGCAGTAGATTTTAGAATATAAAGGGAAAATATTTTCGAAAAAATGGATACCCGTTGCCTCCATTCTGTGTGGAAAGTTTGTAGCTTTAAAGATACTGGTTCTCTGGAAAATGTCGCCTATCTTTTTATAACTGTCCCAGTTGGAAACCTAAGGGGATTTTTATCATATGTGATGCTGGTCTATGTTGTTATTTACTAATCTTTGTCTTCCTATCACCTCCTGTTGGCAACTGTTGAGATTCACAATTGGTGATGTGAAATGAAGTTGAGATTAAGAGACAAGAAACTAGGGAGGAGCTGACCTATGAACTAGAGAACGATTGAGAACAAACTCCGCAGTGGAAGTGCGTTTGATTTACATTGGCTTTATTTAAATTTTTGTTTTCATCATAACATAATAAAATTTGGACCCAGTCAGATTTGTGTTTCATGATGGTTAATTATATATGTCATCTTGAGTGGGCCACCAGATACTTAGTCAAGCATCGTTCTGGGTGTGTCCCTGAGGGTGTTTTTGAAGGAGAATCATGTCTGAGTCTGTAGACTGAGTAAAACAGATGGCCCTCCTGGGCTGCATCCAATCAACTGAAGACCTGGATAGAACAAAAAGGCTGACCTTGGGAGTCAAGGGAGCTCTTCCTGCCTCACTGCGCAGGTAAGATGTTAGTCTATTCCAACTTTCAGGCTTGAAACGAAGCATCAGCTCTTCTTGGGTCTCAGGTTGGCCTTTTGGATTGAAATTATATCATCAGCTCTACAAACAAGTTCTATGTATTAAATTGCATTTCCCCACCAGATTCATACATTGAAGCTCTAACTCCCTATGTGACTGTATTTGGAGATGGGGCTTTTAAGGGGTAATTAAGGTTACAAGGTTATGTGATGGAGATACAATAGGTGGCCTTATAGAAGAGGAAGAAAGAGAAATCTTACTCTTTTTCTCTACCATCTGAACACAACCAGCTACAAGCCAGGACAAGTTTGTCACTTGGATCTCAGACATCCAGACTCCAGAACTGGATGAGAAAATGAATTTATGTGTTTAAGTAACTCAGTCCATGGTATTTTGTTATGGCAGCCCAACCTGACTAATATATATTTTTATTTTAAAATTAATTTGAGTATCAGTGTATAATATTAAATAAATATAAAGGCTAATGTGGGTTGTTTTCTCCAGACACATTCTTTTTTTTTTCTTTTTTCGGTACTGGGGTTGAACTCAGGGGCATTCTACGTCCAAGCTATACCCCCAGCCCTATTTTTTATTCTTTATTTTGAAACAGGGTCTCACTAAGTTGCAGAGTGCCTCACTAGGTAGCTGAGGCTGGCCTCAAACCCGAATCCTCTGGTCTCAGCTTCCCAAATGCTGGGATTACAAGCCTGCGCCACCACGCCCGGCTCAGACATGTTCTTATAAAAAACTATTTATGCAAATGTCCTAGGAGAACATGTCTATGAGTGGGGTTTTTTTTTCCTTCAAAAAAATCACAAATGAAAGCCGGACATGGTGGCTCATGCTTGTAATACCAGTACTTGGGAGGCTGAGACAGGAGAATCACAGGTTCACAGCCAGCCTCAACAACTTAGTGAGGCCTTTAGCAACTTAGACCCTGTTTCAAAATAAAAAATAAAATAGGGCTGGGGTGTAGCTCAGAGGCAGAATGCCCCTGAGTTCAGCCTCCAGCACCAAAAAAAGAAATTACAAATGGAATGATGCTAACATATCTCACTCTTTCACCTAAAGACTCTGGAGGTCATTTTTATTTAATCAGTAGCTTGATCATATGTCCAAGTTTTCCTGGGATAGTCCTAGTTTACATCTTCTTCTTTTTTTTTTTTTGTTTTTTTTTTTTTGTGGTACTGGGGTTTGAACTCAGGGGCATTCTACCTCCAAGCTATACCCCTAGCCCTATTTTTTACTCTTTATTTTGAAACAGGGTGTCACTAAGTTGCAGAGTGCCTCACTAGGTAGCTGAGGCTGGCCGAGAACCCGGATCCTCCTGTCTCAGCCTCCCAAATGCTGGGATTACAAGCGTGCGCCACCACGCCTGGCTCACATCTTTTTACCAGTATAATTATCAATAAAATTCCTTTCGACTGTCAAAAGTATTCTGGCTTGGATAAATTTGTAGTCATTCTACTTATGAAGCAAAATGGATCTACCTTTTTTGCTTCATTTTGCTTTGTTTTTGTGGTACTAGGGATTGAACCCAGAGGCATTCTACTTCTGAGCTATACCCCCAGCCCTATTTTATTTTTTGTTTTGAAACAGGGTCTCACTAGGTGGCTGAGAGTCTCATTACTTACTAAGGCTGTCCTCGAATCTGTGATCCTCCTGTCTCAGCCTCCCAAATACTGGGATTATGGTCATGTGCCACCATGTCTGGCTCCTTTTTTTCTTTTAATATGTTTTATGGAAGCCAGGCATGGGGGCACACGCCTGTAATCCCAGTACTTGCAAGGCTGATACAAGAGAGGATCGCAGGTTCTAGGACAGCCTCAGCAAAGGGCTGGGAGTATAGCCCAGAGGTAGAATACCCCTGGTTTCAATCCTCAGCACAATAAATAAATGAGTGCATTTAATGGAATGTTACACCATGGATACCATGAATGTGACGAGTCACCTGTCTATGGATACTTGACTTATTTCTAGATTATAGCTAGTAGAAACCCTTCAGCAGGGTGTCTCCTGGTACATTCACCTCGGAACTCCTGGGACATCACGTGGAGGATAAATTCCTAGTGATGTAAATTTCTGGGTCAAAAGGTTTGTGCCTTTTTTCCCCCTATAGAATAATTTTTATTTGCATTTTAATTGAGGTATGTTTCCATCAGCATTTTCACCACTGTGATCCAAACACCTGGCATGCAACATTTAGAGGAAGAAGAGTTTTATTTGCTCACAGAACTGGAAAGAATCAGAGATCATAGTCCATTTGGGGGCCAGTTTCTACTGCAGCTGCACTTCCTCAGGGTGTCCTGGTGGGAAGCAGAGAAATCAAGGGGATGCAAGGGACATATACAGTCCCCATGGCCCATATTCAGGGACCCACCTCAGAGCATAAGGTCTGGGGGATGTGTTACTTTCAAACCATAACATAGTATATAAGAATCTACTGTATGAGTATGCCATACTTTGTTCATCTACCTTTGACATTTTGAACTCTAGGTAGATCCCTCTTCTGAAGGGAGGAACCTTGGGCAGAGAAGCCAGCCTGGCTAACTCTTTGCATATGTCACTGGGCCTAGATCTCCCACAACTCTTCACTGGACTTTGGATGTACCAGGTCACTGCTTGCCTGGCACAGTTATGGCACAATATTATCCAGCTCCTTTCTTTCCCTCCCAAGCCTTCTCCCTTTAGAAAGCATCACCTTGACTCCCTAGCCACCATTCCCACTAAGATCGAATGGGTGGGTGCCTTCTGTACTCTCATAGCATTCACAGTGAACTGTAATCCCCTCTTTAATTTCCACTCTGTTTTATTTTCCTATGGATGCTGTAACAAATTTCCACAATCTTAGTGGCTTAGAACAACACAAATTTGTTATTTAATAGTTTGAGAAGTCAAATATCTAAGATGGTTCTCATTGGGCTAAAATCAAGGTGTCTGTAGGGCTAAAATCAAGGTGTCGGTAGTGAAGGCGATTTGTTCTAAGAGGGAAATTTATAGCTATACATGCCTACATGAGAAATCCAAAAGCTCTCAAGTAAGTAACCTAATAATGATTACGCAAGTTCTTGGAAAAAACAAGAACAAGCCAATTCCCAAACCAGCAGAAGAAAAGAAATAACAAAAATCAGAGATGAAATAGAGTAAAAGAACAATACAAAGGATCAATGAAGCAAAGAGTTGGTTCTCTTAAAAGACAAGATTGATGAACCTGTAGCCAAACTAACCAAAAGAGAGAGAGAGATGACCCAAATTAATAAAATTAGAGGTGAGAAAGGGGATAGTACAACAGACACCACGGAAATCCAAAGGATAATTAGGGATTATTTTGAAAATTGATATTCTGATAAATTGAAAAATATAGAAGAAATAAATTTTAAGACACATATGACCTACTGAATTTGAACCGAGGGGGTATAGAGAACCTAAACAGACCAGTAACAAGCAATAACGTTAAAGGAATAATAAAAAAAAACTCCCAACAAAGTAGAGCCTGGGACCAGAGAGATTCACAGCTAAGTTTTATCAAATCTTTTTTTGTGTGTGTGCTACTGGGGATTGAACCCAGGGGCACTCTACCTCTGAGCTACATTCCCAGCCCTGTTTATTTTTTATTTTGAAACAGGGTCTCGCTGGCTTGCCAAGATTCTTGCCAAATTGCCGAGGCTGGTTTGAACTTGAGATCCTCCTATCTCAGCTTCCCAAGTACTGGGATTACAGGCATATGCCACCATGCTTGACTTACCAAATATTTAAAGAATTAGCACCAAATGCTCCTAAAATTGTTCCATGAGACAGAAAGGGAGAGAATACATCCAAACTCATTTGACAAAGCCAATAACACCCTGATACCAAAATCAGATAAGGATATATAAAGGAATGAAACTACAGACCAATATCCTTGATGAACATAGATGCAAAAAATCCTCAATAAAATACTTGCAAACCACATTCAACAACATATTAAAGCAAATCATACATCATGATCAAGTTGGTTTCATTTCAGGGATGCAAGGATGGTTCAACATATGCAAATCAATAAATGTAATATACTACATAAATAGAATCAAGGATAAAAATCACATAATCATCTCAGTAGAAGCAGAAAAAGCCTTTGATGAAATTCAACACTCCATTCATGATACGAATCCTGAATAAAACAAGAATAGAAGGAACTTACCTCAACATTATAAAGGCTCTATATAACAACCCAAAGCCAACATCACAATGAATGGAGAAAAACTTAAAGTATTTCCTCTAAAATCAGGAACAAGACAAGGACATCTACTTTTGTTACTTCTATTAGAAATAGTATTCAAAATTTATCCATACCAATCAGTGATAAATGGAATATAAATAGGAAAGAAAGAAGTCAAATTATTCCTATTTGTAAATTCTATGGTCCTATACTTAGAAGACTCTAAAAGCTCCACCAGAAGACTTCTAAATCTGATAAACAAATTCAGCAAAGTGGCAGGATACAAAATCAACATACAAGCCGGGTGTGGTGGCGCATGCTTGTAATCCCAGCATTCGGGAGGCTGAGACCGGAGGATCCGGGTTCGCGGCCAGCCTCAGCTACCTAGTGAGGTACTCCACAACTTAGTGAGACTCGGTTTCAAAATAAAGAATAAAAAATAGGGCTGGGGGTATAGCTCGGCGGTAGAATGCCCCTGAGTTCAATCCCCAGTACCGCAAAAAAAAAAAAAAATCAACATATAAGGATCAATAGCTGTTGTATGCTCCCACAATAAACCTGCTAAGAAAGAATTCAGAAAAACAATTCCATTCTTGATACATTTGAAAAACAAAATAAAATACTTAGTAATAAACAATCCGCTGCAGAGTCCTTTCCCAAAAGCATCATTTTTTATTCTGAGGATGTTAAAAACAGGAGCAGTGACAGGTGTCTCAGGCAGGGACCATGCCATTCATCTGTGTGTTCCCTACACAGGGCCTGGCACATTCTCAGAATTCAGTGCGTGTGTGGTTCAGGGTGGAATAGAAGTCCCACTAGGACACTGGGTCAGGGTGAGATGCCTCAAGGCCAGTTGGGGTCGCTTGTGAGGTAGATCATGCTGTATCAGTCAAGCCACTGGCCTTGGATTGATGAATCAGGTGAGGCAGGAAGTCAACAGTAGGCAGCAAGAGAGAGGTCAGGGGCCAGGTGAGTTCAAGAACCTGAATGTGGATGATAATTGAAATTGACAGGGCACACCAGGCACCTGTAGGGGAGAAGGAGCAAACTGAGCCAAAGGCAGCTTTCTGCACCATGCCCTGAGTATTTGTATTTTTTTACAGTGCAATGGTTTGGATATAGAAAATCCCCTGGAAAAGCTCATGTGTTGGCTATGCAGAAATGTTCAGAGGTGAAGAAATCAAAGCAAGGCTGTAATATCATCAGTAGATAAACAGCTTGATCCATTAATAACTTGAATGGATTTACTGGGTGGTAACTGTAGGCAGGGCAGGTGTAGCTGGAGCAGGTAGGTCACTGGGGGTGTAGAGGCCTTGGAGACTATGTCTGTCCATGGTCCCTTCCTGTCTCTCACCCGGCTTCCTGGCTGCCATTAGCTGAACAGCCATTTCCCACCAAGCCCCGCCACCATGATGTTTCTGCCTTGGAGCAAGCCAGCCATGGACTGAGCCCCTGAAACCATGAGCCTAAATAAACCTTTCCTCCACTAAGTTGTTCTTGTCAGGTATTTTGGTTACAGTGATAACAAGCTAACTAAAATATATAGTGAGAACCAACTCAGCCTGGCCAGAAGCTCCGGGACAATGGTTGGTGCTCCTGAGGTGGGAGAAGGGACAGCAGCTATAAAGGCTTCTGGTCAACAGACTCCAAAGCCAGACGTAAGCTGGGGACAATCAATCTAACAAGCAACAATCAGAACAGATATAAAACTAAATATGACAGTGACTACCCTTAGAAGCTCATAGACCAGGGCAACAGTTGGGCACTGTACAATTAACTCTATATGGTGGTAGATAAAACAAAAAGCTGAACATTTTTATTTTTAAAAAGTCTTACCTGTTCTTACCAGTAATCCTGTATGGTAGATATTATTTTCTCCATTGTATAGATGAGAAAGGTAAAGTTCAGAAAGCGTAAGTAACTTACCCATAGTCACACAGCTGGCAAGTGGTTGGTAGGTCTAGGTTACAATCTTAGCTTTCTTTTAAAAGTCCACACTTTTAAATGCTGTTACATAAAAAAAGAAGCTGTTTTTCTCAATTGCCAAGCCCAACACCAGGCTTGTGGTAGGCATTCGTTAAATGTGTGTAAATGGAAGACTACTTTGAAATAAATTTATTTCTTATGCACCTGCACATCCACCT
>PVLC010045789.1:0-11645 GCA_004027655.1 Graphiurus murinus | reverse complement strand
TGTTTTAAAAGATTTTTAAGGAAGCCAAATAATCATATGCTTTTAAAAATACATATAAAATAACTTTTTAATTTAAATGACTATATCCATTTTATAACTCAGAAAAGAGGTACAGTACCAGCTAACATTGTATTTCTGATCTGAGTACCCAGCAGTTCAAATTCCATAATGTCCTCTGAAAGAAAGATACTCATAAAATACAAAAACACTACACAAAATATATGCTAAAATGATATCATCTCACTATTAGTGGCTAAACATTGAGAGCTGAGGATTATGACAGGAAATTAAATGTTATTAAAAATTAGGTTCTAGTTGAAAAATTTACCATACCCCCAAAATTTCATGGCATAGTGCTGACTGTCTGAGGGGTTTACTGAAATCCTCCATGGTTACCTTTCAGATTTAAAAAAAAAAAAAAGAAAAGAAAGAAAAACAAATGAACAGTAAACCCAGAAATGCAATCATTCATCACAGAGATACTCCAATGTACATTTAAAGGTTTTCAGTGGTTTAGAATTTCATCTTCCTTTTCTTTATAGGATCTTCCATTTTACTGTTGAGCCTGCAGTCATTTGTACTTTTTTTTTTTTATCAGAATGTTTAACAGAGTGAATAGCAAAAGGAATGCAAATTAGAGTGGAATTGGCTGTTTTCTTGTTTTAAACTCTTCTAGTTTAAATATTTGGAGAAAAAAAACCCAGAAAAAGCAGAAATTTCAATGTTTGAGGATTATTTATACATTTCAAATTCTACTAGAGCACGACTTATAATTTCCTAAAGCATTAATAGCATTAATAGAGATATATGTAAGCATAAGTAATATGTGATAAGGTGTTATTTCTAAACTTTTTCCCCCCTATCTGTTCCTCTTTATAGAGGACCACTGTACTTTTCAACTTTAAGGATATATTTCTCACACTGCAATGTTTTCCATGTAGCCAATTCAAGTAAGCAACTTCCCTCTCTGTGTGGCAAGTTCCAAGTTAAAATCAGCATTGGATGGTTTGATCAAAAACAGAAGCTCTCTATCCTTTGGCAGACAATGCTGATCCAAGGGCTGGCTCTGGAAATTAGCTGGATGAACTTGGTTGCTCTGTATCTAATTAGAGGTTTTCCTGGATGGGTCTAGGGAATGTCACAAGGGACATTATCAAATAAAAGTGATTCTAACTTTGAATTCACAAGATGATGCTATAAATTATGAGGAAAGTGAAAAGCCAAGTAACTGTTCACACACATTCAGGGCCTTTCCTAACAAAGATGTAAATCTATAAATTGCTCAATTATATAGGAAATTAAATCAATTACTCAAGGTCCACTTATCCATTACTGGATACTCAATACTGGTTCTTCCCATTTCCTTTACCTCTGGGATATTTTACTTTTCATTAAGAGAAAGAAAGTAAATAGAACCCAGGGAGATAACATTCAAATCAATAAATGTAATAATATTTGGTAGCACAGTTTTCAAATATTTGAATCAAGTGATAACATTGGAAGTCTCAACATTGCAGTGCTTCCATCCTTCTTATGTACAGAGAATGCAATTGGTTTTACCTGGGCATGTTTTAGTAAGGCATTGTGTAACACAAGAAAGAGAGAAAACACAAATCAGAGAGGAGGATGAGAGAAAAATACAAAGGAAAAGACTCTTTGGCCTTCTCAATAAAGTGAGGGTGACTTGGAGGAATGTGGTAGCAAGCATCTGACTTCTATTTCTACAACTTGTAGAAAAAAGGGAATGTTTAACTTAAAGCTAAACTCTTTAGTTTTCTATAAAACACTTCTGTGTTCAGTTATTCTTCCCTTTAAACAATATGAAGCTGATACTTATAGTTTGCTGCCTAAAGTAATTCTCCAAGTATTCAATTTCCCTATTATTAGAAATACAGAACATGGAATCATAGAACCTAAGCATTACAAGAAACTCCATCACTTCTAACAGGAATCTTCCTAGCATAAAGTTACCACTTATTCTGTGTGTGTTTGAACACAGACAGACTGATCAGGAGTGTCTGAACAGTTAGATCGAATCAGCACAGTCCAGGTCTGGGGCCAGGAAGATTCTATTACAACTCTAACTCCGCCAGTTAAGCTGTAATACTAGCAAGAAACCTCAGTTGGGGTGGAGGGGGTAGTCCTCTGATTGCTTTAAAGATTAAATGAAATCATGTAGGAAGGGAACCTTGTAGGTGTCTGACATATACTTACTCCCTTCTCCCTAAAAAATATCTGCTCAGTGACAATTCTATTTCCTTTACAAAAATAAACAGGCAAACAAACAAATACATACGGTTTCCTCTTGGTATATGATATGTCCCTAAGTACATATGTTGAGTATATCTAAGCACATTTTTTTTATTTACTCAAATAATCAAATTACAGGAAAATCCTGTGTGTGTGTGTGTGTGTGTGTGTGTGTGTGTGTTTCTTTAACTTCTTTTAGCACATATTCCATAGAGTAGACACATAGACACACACACACACACACACACACACACACACACACACACACACACAGTCTCTCTCTCTCTCTCTCTCTCTCTCTCTCGGGGCTTAAGATAAATGTGATTAATTTCTCAAAATAACTGGATGAAGCATCTGATATATAATCTAAAAATTTCACTTAGGGAGCCTTAAAGATGGGGCTATCTCATTTCCCCCTTTCCTTGCTAGGCCTGATGTCTTATTTCATTCTTTGTTTTTTTTTTTTTTTTTTTTTTTTTTTGCGGTACTGGGGATTGAACTCAGGGGCATTCTACCTCCGAGCTATACCCCCAGCCCTATTTTTTTTTTTTATTCTTTATTTTGAAACCGAGTCTCACTAAGTTGCGGAGTCCCGAATGCTAGGATTACAAGCGTGCGCCACCACGCCCGGCCTTATTTCATTCTTATGGAATGTTAGAAGGTAGAAGGAAGTCAGAGATCTAGTCCAATCCTTGTGCTTCAAAACCAAGGACACCGAGCCACACAGACAGGAAAGCTCTGCTTCCTCCCTTTCTACCCCTTGATATCACTGCATTCTCCTGAACTTAGGTTTAGAATCATTTTAGCAGAGTGAAAAAAACAAACCTGCAGAATAATTCTGGAGTCCTAAAACAGGCCTGTAGCCATAGCAAATCAATGTCTCTAACAAAACACGAAACACTAGAGCAAAGAATGAAAATTCAATACAATGCAAGTTCAAATATTTGAGGAAACCACCTTTTTAGTTTCAAAATTCAATATAACATATTTCCATACTTAATATATCAGTATAATTAAAAAACACTTGCCATTTCACATGGTCTCAGCAAGTGACACACCAAATGAAGTGAACAGAATTCCAAGAGACAAATTCACTTACAAAAAAGCTTTCTAATCTATTATTCTTCGATCAAAAGTTAATTGATATGCCACTTTCAATTTTCTACTATAATAAACGGAGAATACTTATTATACTATGAATACAAGAAAACTTAACGTACATTTGAGTTAAGGCAGTACAGCATAAACTACATGAAAAATATCTGAATGTCCATTTCTTAATATTCTCTGTGTCTGTCTCTGTTAGAAGCAAAAAAAAAAAAAAAAAAGTTCTGGAAAAGTAATATATTCAGATATATAGAGGTTGAACATATGAAATTTCACTATGCTTGTATCAGCTGACATAAAGAAGAATATTTGTTTTATCTGAATATTTACTAGTTTATGAAGTATGAAATATTCCAACTAAACTGTTGATGGATCTTTTGACATGCCAATATGAAACATATGCATGTTTGAATGTGTTTATAATAAAGCATGTTGTCCCATTATATCAATGTACATTTGGCATTGACATTAAAAATCAAGCAGCATCTGCACTGCATTACAGCACACAAGGTTCCGGAGAGCCGTTTCCACTTGGGGGTTAGCGTCTACTCATTTACTTGATCTTCCACAGAGAGCAGGATGTAAAATCATTCCAATATGTATCTGCTCTATGGAACATGTGCGAGTGGAAAAGCTTTGTTCTGCATTATGTTAGCACAAATCATAGTGAGCAGATCCAAAGAACTTTCTCTTCCTGGGGGGAGAAAACTCTGGAAATACTCAGAAATCTTTAGTACTTTTCTGTGTGTGTGTTTATGTATATATAGGTATGTTCTTTTCATTTAAAATGTTTACTGACTTCTTGAAAAAGCATTACATGCTATCATAGAACATTTGGAAAAAATTGAAAAAACATAAGGCATGGAAAGAAAAATCATCTAATTCCAACAATAAAAATTGTCATTATTCACATTTTGGTGTTTTCTATGACTTACTTTATAATAGTGTGATAACAGATACCATTGATTTGCTTCCACAGTCTTGGTACTAAAAACAGGACACCCTGAGTTGATTCATAGGTTAATATCAGTTGCAAGTGGTATTTTTCCCATGAGATTGAGTTCTGCTTGGTGTAGACATATCCTCCTTAAAAAACACAAAGACCCTGCCTCCCTGCTGTACAGGAAGAGTGTGCTAGGCAGGCAACGCAGTGCTCCTACCTCATCGTCGTCGGCTTCATACTGGCCATAGTGCTGCTCCAGCAGCTCTCTCTGGCGCCTCTCCTGTTCCAGAGTCTGGCTTATCAACTGGGCAACCTCACTCACTTGTCCAGGTTTTTCTCGCCCAATAACAAATCTGTAGAAAGGTTAAAGAAGACTAATGTGACTTTCCAGCAAAATGGAGTGCTAATACATGGGATTGCATTAAACTGAAGAGCTTCTGTGCAGCAAAGGAAACTATCAAGAACCTCAACAGAGAGCCCACAGAGTGGGAGAAAATTTTTGCCAGCTACTCTTCCGATAGAGGACTAAAATCTAGGATATACAGAGAACTCAAGAAAATCACAACTAAGAAAGCAAATAACCCAATCAAAAATGGGCAAAGGATCTAAATAGACACCTCACAAAAGAAGAAATACAAATGGCCAATAAATGTATGAGGAAATGTTCAACATCCTTAGCAATCAGAGAGATGCAAATCAAAACTACCTTGAGATTTCACCTAACTCCAATCAGAATGGCAATCATCAAGAACATAAACAACAACAAATGCTGGCGAGGGTGTGGAGAAGTGGGACCCCTAATACATTGTTGGTGGGATTGCAAATTAGTGCAACCACTTTGGAAAACAATATGGAGGATCCTCAGACGAATGGGAATGAACCTACCATATGATCCAGCAATACCACTTCTGGGTATCTACCCAAAAGAATGGAAACCAAATTATCAGACTGATGCATGTGTATCTATGTTTATAGCTGCACAATTCACAATTGCCAAACTATGGAAACAGCCAAGATGTCCATTGACAGATGAATGGATTATAAAACTATGGGATATGTATACAATGGAATTTTACTCAGCCATAAAGAAGAACAAAATCATGTTATTTGCAGGGAAATGGATGCAACTGGAAAATATTATGTTAAGTGAGATTAGTCAGTCACAAAGAGTAAAAAATATATGTTCTCCCCAATATGTGGATGCTAGGGTGATGATGGGGCATAAGAGGGACTCCAGATGAAAAAGGAGAAACCCTAGATAAGCAAAGAAGTTGACTTAACTGAAGGTGATGGATGGGGGGGGAGTTGGAGGGGGGGACCCTAATGCACATGATGTACTTTCACAAATATATCAAAGTCAATCACTAAACTGAACTTGAGAAGGAGGGAGGGTGAGGGAGTGGGGTGGGAATTGGGGAAGGGGTTAAATGAGAAATGTGTGCATATATGCCTTTATTAGCTTGTACCTAACAAAGATGTATAATTACAATGCACCAATTAATAAAAAAAAAAGAAAAAGAAAAAGAAAAATAGCCAAAACCAAGTGGTGCATGCCTATAATCCCAGTGCTCAGGAGACTGAAAGGAGGATCAAGGGTTTGAGGCCAGTATGTGGTAACTTAGCAAAACACTGTTTCAAAATAAAAACTAAACAGGGTTGGGGATGTAGCCCAGAGGTAGAACTCCATTAGTTCACTGAGGGAGGGGGGAGAGAGAAGGAAGGAAGGAGGAAAGGTGGGAGAGAGGTAAGGAGGGCCAGCTAAGCTTTGAGATCTCAGTGAAGTCCATCAAGACTCAAAGAAATAGCATCAGCTCTGTACTTCAAGTCATGAGCCCAGAGTGGGAGAAAGGTTAGCTGAGCAATGAAAGCAAATTTTACAGACATAGCTCATAAAGGAAAGGAAAGGGAGAAAGTAAGAAAATAAAAACTAACACTTTGGAAGAGACCCTAACAGATACATTTTGTACTATTTTACACATTTTTGGTGTCTTAATTTTGGAAGCAAACATATAATTTCCTGTACCACTGAATTTAAGAATCATTTCCACAACACAGTCCTCTTTATAACACAAAAAGCTTCACAAACATTTTAAGGTATAGTATACCTTAGATGGTTAACAGAGGGACACTGACATTTTTGTTAAATTACTAAAACTTTGGTGATAAGAAAAGGGAAATAGAAGTATTTTTAAATTTTCTTTAAGAGGAAAAACTAAAATAATAAAAGGTGGTACACCGATTTGCATATTTTTTTAGGGGGGGGGAATGGTATAAGAAGGGTGTAATTCCTATAAGGGGAAAAAAATGTCTGGCTGGGTGCAGTGGTGCATGCTTATAATCCCAGTACTTGGGAGGCTAAAACAAGGGATTGCAGATTTGAGGTCAGCCTCAGCAACTTAGTGAGACCCTGTTTCAAAATAAAAAATAAAAAGGGCTGGGGATATAGTTCAGTAGTAAAGTGCTCTTGGGTTCAATTCCCAGTGAGGAGGAGGAGGAAGGGGAAGAGAAGGAGGAGAAAAAGTCTAAAAAAGAATCAAAATATTTACTGCAATCCATGTCACTTACAATATATCCCTTTCAATAGAATGTGTTCTGCTTGACAAATTAATATTCACATAACAACTTTCCATATTGATATATGGTTCATTTTCTAAAAATACAAATATGTTTGCAGTATGCAGTTTTTAAGTACCACTGAACATCATTATTCTGAATGTGACTCTTGGTTTAATTTTGTTTCTACATTTAACTAATGCTTTCCTTTGATTATGTTGTTGTATACATTCAATTTTAAATGACATAGACCACTATTTCCTGCACAAATACACAAAGGTCAAAATTTGTACACTTAGATGTTCTTAATTGTCTTGTCAGAAACACTTTTATATCATTTCAAACAAGACAGTTTTGAAATTAAGCTTGGGTGTTTATTATCTTTTGAGTTACAATCCTTTGGGAATCAAATAGAAATAGAATTTATTAATACTTTTTATCTTCATTCAGGTAGAATTTTATGTAATATATAAATATAAATATATTTTAAATGTACAGTTCAGTAATTGTTAACAAATATATAAACCTTAATTTCTACATCAATGAATATATAGAACATTTTCATCACACCAAAATATTTTCTCATATCTCTTCAGTAAATTGTCTTTACCCTAGGCCCATATTAAAATCTTTTCCAGAGTTTCACATAAAGGGAATCATAGAGTATCTAGCTTTGGCTCACTATAATGGTTTCGAGATTTATCCATTTTGTTGCAAGTATCAGTAATTTATTCCTTTTTTTTTTTAATCACTGAGTAGTATTTCATTATACCAGATATACCACATCCAGTTGATCTATTCTTTTGTTGATAGGTATTTAAGTAAATTTTGGATAGTATGCAAAAAAAAATACTATAAACATCTGAGTGTGGTGGCACATTCCTGTATTCCCAGCAACTCCGAAGGCTGAGGCAGTAGGATCACAAGTTCAACTCTGCCTTTGCAGCTTAGCAAGACCCTGTCTGAAAATATAAAATAAAAAGGACTGAACATGTGGCTAAATGGTACAGTATCCCTGAGTTCAAGTACCACAAAAAGAAAAAAATAAAGTTACTGTAAACCTTTGTGTGCAAAATTTTGTGGGCATAAATTTTCATTTCCCTTGGACAAATAATTAATCATGCCATTAATAAGTCATATGGTAAGTGTATGTTGAACGTTTTAAGAAATTGCTGACTTGATTTTTGAGGTGAAGATACCATTTTATATTCCTACTAGCAATGCACTAGAGGAATAGTTGCTTTATACCTTTAGCAACACTAAGTATCTCCTTTTAAAATTTTAGCCATGCTTGTAGGTATCTAGTGGTATCTCATAATGGTTTTTAATGACTGCTGATACCAAGTACCTATCTTTTCATGTACTTATACACCTTCCATACATCTTCTTCAGTGAAATGCCTTTTCAAATCTTTTGCCCTCTCTAAGAATTGAGTTGCCTGACTTTTTTATTATGGAGTTTTAATGACTTTTTGGGTATTCTGAACACATACCCTTGTCTCTGTGTATTGCAGATATATAAACAGACACACATCTATATGTGTTTAATTTAGTATCTTCTCCCAGTTTGTGGCTTGCCTTTTCATCTTTTTAAAATGTTATCTTTCAAAGAAATCTAATTTATCACTTTTTAAAAATTTATGTCTTTTGTTTTATAAGAAATCTTTGCCTTATTTAATATTTTAAAGGTTTTCTTCTTGAAGTATTAGTGTCTTGCTTTTATATTAGTTTATATCTTTTAAACTAATTCTCATTTGTGGATTTGTTGTAAGGGTAAAGTTTCATTTTTTTTTTCCAAATGGTTAACCAGGTATTTTAACACCATTTGTTGAACTGTGTTCATTACCACTATTGAATTACTTGGATACATTTGTTGAGTATCAGTTGACTATATATTTGTGGGTTAATTCCTAGACGTTCCAATATATTCCATTGATAATGTTTATATTTATACCACATTTCTTCATTCCTATATAGTATGTCTTGAAACTAGATAATATGAATTCTTTAATTCTGTGTGTCTTTTTTAAAAACTTCTGAATTTCCATATAAATTTTATAATCAGCATCTTAATTTCTACAGAAAAGCCCAGGGGTTTGATTTAGAATGACTTTGAAACTACAGATCAATTAGTGTTGAACTGACATCTTAATAATAAAATCACTTGGTCCATGAGCATCTCTGTCTTTATTTAGACCTTCTTTACCTTCTCAGAATAATACACTATAGTTTTCAGTATATACACCTTAGACATAGTTTGCTAAAGTTATATTTAAATACTTCATGCTTTCTAAAGTTATTGCAAGTGGTATTTTTATATCTCATTTTCTAGCTATTTGTTTCTTGAGTATAGAAATATAATTGATTTTTTTTAACACTGGCCTTGTTTCTGTGACCTTGCTAAACTGACTCATCAATCCTATGGGAGTTGTTTGTTTTTTTTTGGGGGGGGTTGTTTGTTTGTTTGTTTGTTTTTCTTTTAAGATTCCCCAGGATTTTTCTATATAAAAGATCCTATCTATTGATTGTTTATTTATTGCCTTACTGTACTAAGACCTCCAAAATATGTTTTAAAAAAGGTATAAGGGTAGATATCCTTGCTTTGTTCCCTACTCTTTTAAAAGATGAGTTCTGAAGTACCCAGAGATACACAGGGTGATTTACTTTGGAGATTCTACTGTTTTCATGGTTGAAGATGTATAAAGTCTTGAATGTGTTACAGTAATCTAGACATGTACTACAATCTTGAATTCATTATGTTTTTGGTAAATATATATATGTTAAAATTATGTCTAGTGATACATATGAAAAGCAATTCAAAAACTCATATGCTAGAACCGTAGTTTCAGCAAAGTCGAGGCTTTCTAATCTTTCTTTAACTGTATCAGAGTGTAGGGCTTAGGGGAGTATCACTCACCTACTGTAAAGCTGACAGGAGATGGAGGAAGCAGTTAAAGCACAAAACGCATATTAATACAAAGTAGTAGCCAAGCTCAAAGTAAAAGGTAAATTAGAGTTCTTTGCTGAACTCCTAAGTTCTTTACATTCATTTCAGAATTCTATTGTTAGATCTTTTAGTTTCACAGTTTTTTCTAAGAACAGAGAAGTTCGTTTTCTCTGCAAAACAAATCTTTAAGTTACTCAATGTTATTTAGGAAGAGAGAAAGATGAAATTTGGAAATTACACACTTACAAAATATTCGAAACCTTTGCTGCTGATTCCAAAGACAAATAAAATCTTCATAAAGACTATGTGAGGTATTTTAAAACAAAAAATTATAAAAACAAATTCTAAACTATAATAGATTATAGGATAATAATATATTATATAATCATATATTACAATAAATCAAAACTCTAAAATAATGTGCAACTTTCTTCCTGTCCTCCAAAAAATGATTCCCTACTTCCTAACAGAATTATTTGCAATGCTGAAATTCAAAGGAATGAGTGTACATATAATCAAAATTTCAGAGGAAATAAGAATTGTTCCATACTTCATAAGAAACTAGCATTTTAGATTATGAAGACACAGTTGCTCAAAAATCACAGCTTGGCTTTCTGAACCTGCCTATATAATTTAACATAATTCACTATTTGCCCAATCTTGGTTTATATTCAAAATCACTTTATAGTCTTATGAAAGGGAAAAGATTTGCAATTGCATATATGATAGCCAATTCGTCTCATGAAATATACTCACTTATAAATATGTTATGTTCAAGTACATGTGTCTCTTCATTCTGGCAGCTACTTTGAGCAGTAGTATAGCATCCAGATAGATCTATCTATCTATCTATCTATCTATCTATCTATCTATCTATCTATCTATGATTATATATAAAATCTTTAAGGCCTTGTAATCTAGTATAATTTATGGTACACATCTAAAATAACAGAATGTATATTTCAGAGGAAAAGCTCATAGAAATGAAATGAAACTACTCTCTCAGCCTCATTTTTCTAATGTGAATATTAGTATCTAACTGAAGGAGTAATCAAGAATACAATGCAGTACATACACGAAAGAATTTGGATGCAATATTATTATTATGACACAAATGACAAATTTGGGGAAATTTTATGAGTCAATTTACCTTTCTATATTTCTTAAGTGTTTGTCTTATTTTTAAGCTGCATTTATAAATATGTTCTATAACATTATATTTACAACCTATCAAATATAAAATTCAGCATAGAATGTCAAATTGTGTGTGTGTGTGTGTGTGTGTGTGTGTGTGTGTATGTGTGTGGCACTGGAGACTGAACCCAAGTGCATTCTACCTCCAAGCTACACCCCTAGTCCTATTTTATATTTATTTTGAAACTGGGTCTTGCTAGGTTGATCAGAGTCTCACTATTAGTTAAGGCTGTCCTCAAACCTGTGATTCTCATATCTCAATCTCCCAAGTACAGGGATTACAAGTGTATACCACCATGCCCCGCTCTAGAATGTTAAATTTAAAGGTTATTAGTTATGGATATAAACTATAGGTATGCTATTATAGTTTAACTTAGGGGTTAAAAAGAGTTGTTATAAGGAAAAATTGGCTTTCATAGTTTAAATCCACCAAACTTTCAATATCACTTACTGGATCTATGACCTTGCAAAAGTTAGTATTTCCAAGCCTTGGTTTCCATATATGTAAAATGAGTGTACCAACTATAATAAAAAATTATATAATCCATGTAAAGCATAACTAGGTATCTGGTACTTAAGAGTCCTTAAATATTTACTGTTGTTTTTATCTAGACTATATATTATTTTTATCCAGATAAAGTTAGATGCATTT
>PVLC010045788.1:0-11667 GCA_004027655.1 Graphiurus murinus | reverse complement strand
GATCCACCTGGAATTGACTCTTGTGCAGGGTGAGAAAGTGGGGTTTATTTCCATTTTCCTGCATATGGTTAACCAGTTTTGCCAGCACCATTTGTTAAAGAGGCTATCTTTTTTCCAGCGTATGTTTTTGGCTCCTTTGTCAAAAATCAGTTGACTGTAAACACGTGGGTCTGTTTCTGGATCTTCTATTCTGCTCCATCAGGAAAATATAGTTTTTAAAATATAGTTTTTTAAAATCTGGAGAGTTAAGCTAACTCCACCCCTTGGAATTTTTTTTTTTTTTTTCTTTTCTTCTTAGGAAGTCTGCCTCACCTGAGGCCCACGCCCTAATCTCCGGAAGTCCTGCCCCCACCTACAATTTCCGGGCCTATCTGACCACCTATTCGCCCACTTGAATCTGAGGAAGAGGAGGAGCCAAACCCTTTCCTGTGCCCATCCTCCTGGGATAAAAGTCGAGTCGCAAGACGCCCACTTCCTCTTCTTCCCTGACTCACCTCCCTGAGGCTCGCGGCTTGGCCTTCCCGCTTTCCGGCTCCATACCTTCCCTTCCCTCCCGGTTTCCCCCTGAGTTCCTGAAATAAACCCTGCCTGATGTTTCTGACTGGTACGTGTTAAAATTCTTTTTTCACGAATACCAAGGACCTACGATTTGGGAAATCGCCGTACCCCATAACAGCCTCAACCCAGCCCTTAGAAGAAATTTGGCCCTTGGTGGTTATTTTTCTTTTGTCCAGTTTGAAGACTTCTTGTATTTATTTCCAGGAACCATTTCTCTCCTCTCTCCCTCTCTCTCCTCTCTCCTCTCCCCTCTCCCCCCTTCTCTTCTTCTCTCTCTCTGTCTGTCTCTTTGTTTCTCTCTTGCTCACTCCCGCGCACACGCGCACACTTTCTCGGGATTGGACCTAGGGGCATTTTATTTCCAGACTACACACTAGCCCTTTTAAAATTTTTGTTTTGAAGCTGGGCGTGGTGGCACACACTTGTAATACCAGCATTTGGGAGGCTGAGACCTGAGGATCTGGGTTTGAGGCCAGACTCAGCTACCTAGTGAGGCACTCCGCAAATTAGTGAGACCCTGTTTCAAAATAAAGAATAAAAAATAGGGCTGGGGGTGTAGCTCCGAGGTAGCATGCCCCTGGGTTCAATCCCCAGTACGGCAAAAAAAAAAAAAAAAATTTGTTTTGAAACAAGAGTCTTGCTAGGTAGGTTGCCGATAGTCTCTCTATGCTGCTGAGGTTGGCCTTGAACATGTGATCCTCCTGATGAGGTAGAGTAGAAGGAATAAAATTTGGGCAGAAAGGAGACATTGGGAAGGAAAGGAAAAAATATAGTTTTAAAATCTGGAGAGTTCATAATCTAACTCCACCCTATAGGGTGTGTCAGGTCTTAGGCAGAAGTCTCAGTGGACCCACACCCTTAATCCCCTGGATCCCTGCCCCACCTGAGACTCCTGAGGTCCAGGAGGACAAAGGTCAGACCTCAGCCGAGACCACTCATCCCACCCAACGTTGAAACCTGAGGAAGAGGAGGTCCAGACTTCTGTGCCAACCCTTTCTTGGGAGTTATATATAATGATTGACAAAGATTCTCTTGCTTGCTTGGCCTGGAAGATCTCCTCTTACCTGTCTTCTCCCTCAAGTCCCTTACTTTCCTAAATAAATTCCTGCCTTTGTCCCTGACTGGCACATGTCGAAATTCTTTTCACCACGGAGGCCAAGGATCCACGGAAAAAGGTACCGTGCTGTCCCATGCCACTTCAGTCTCAGTTGCCCAAGTACCGGTGATGAGGTAGAATAGGAAGAGTAAAATTTAGGTAGGAAGGAGACACTGGGAGGAAAAGGAAAAATATAGTTTTTAAAATCTGGAGAGTTTTAAGCTAACTCCACCCCTTGGAAGTTTTTCTTAGGAAGCCCCACACCCTAATCCCCGGAAGCCCCGCCCCTACCTGAGGTTCACAGCCAATGTCACATCCATCTTGACACCTGAGAAAGAGGAGGATCCAACCTTTCCTGTGCCCACCCTCTTTTTGGACCACCACCTATACCTGTATTCCGGACTGCTAGGCCAGCCCTTGGATATAAGAACTGGGGAGGCAAGGCTTCGGCCCTTTTTTTTTTTTTCTTCTTCTTCTTCTTTCCCCTTGCGCCTTTCCCCTTACGCTCCTTCCCCCTTTGGGCTCTCGGCTTGCCCTCCTGTTCCGTGACTCAAAAGATCCGTGAACCCGTTTTCCTGAGCTCCCTGAATAAAGACCTGCTGTTGTTCCTGACTGGCGTGTGTTAAAATTCTTTTTATCACGGAGGCCAAGGACCCACGAGTGGGACCACGCTTACCCCAGGACACCGGGATTACAGGCATGTGCCACCACACCCAGCTCATTTTCTGCAAAGCCATACCCAAGGGAGAAAGGCAGGAAAAGCAGGTGGGCAACTTGTGTTCTCAGAAACAATCCAGGAGATTGACAAATGGAGTCTGAGCTCCAGCTTGTGTTGCGGTTGACCTCCAGGGACTGCTTTAAAAGCTGCTGTGGTTTTGTTTGGTCTTATCTGGTCTCATTTGGAAAGATTTGCCCCTGAGGTGATTTTTGTGAATGTAGTCTAAAAACCAAATAAAGAAATGATTCACCAAAAGAAATGACTCACTTGGAGAGAAAAATTATTCCCTCCCTCAAGGTCTTTGTCTGCTAAGAACTAAACACTCCACAATACGGAAAGCACATTTCAAACCCTGGAGTTATTCTCAGACAGTCTGCTGTGTCCTGGGTTTCTGTGAGTCTGACCACCTGAGGGGAAATTTTGCCTTCAGCATGCAGTTCCACAAAACTGACGAATGCAGGACATCATCAGGGCCCCACGGAGTACAGGAAAGATCTAAAACATGTGGGCTCTGCTTTCACTCTGCTCCATGATGTAGCTGGAGACACAAACCAGAGCCACCTCCGACGTCCTGGGACCGAAGCCCAGGGCTGCACAGCTGCACACTGACATGGGTAAACAAACTGGGAGCCATCTCCCACCTACCTCAGGCTGACGTCCCCATCTCTTCCCGTTCTCCATGCCATCATTGCTTCTCATCCTCAAAAAAACGACTTATGAATTTTTCTTAACTCCCTAAGTTGTCAGGTTCTTGGAGACTGTCAGTTCCCACCCAACTTGGCGGCCTTTGCACATAATAGACTCTTGGTCTCTTTTTGATGGAATGACCAGTGGAGAATTAGGTAGGGCCAAGGCAACTTCATAGGGCTCCCTGGAGGCGATTTTCCTTCTAGGTTTTGGAAAAAAGTGATGGTATTAGATTTATTGAAATTATTATTTTAGCTGGTTGTGGTGGTGCTTGCTTGTAATCCCAGTACTTGGAAGGCTGAGAGAGGAGGATCATAGGTTCACAGTCAACCTCAGCTACTTAGTGAGGCCCTCCGCAAAAAATAAAGGATAAAAATAGGACTTGGGTTGTAGCTTGGAGGTAGAATGTCCCTGAGTTAAATCCCCAGAACCACATACTCACACACACAAAAGAAATTATCCTCTAGATTCTCCTTTCCTTCATTTTGTAGATTTCTCTCCCATACACACACATTCATATGCAGACACACTATCCTTTCCTTTGATAATCTTGTGTGTGTGTGTGTGTGTGTGTGTGTGTGTGTGTGTTTGTGTGTGTGTGTAACTAGGGATTGAATCCAGGGGCATTCTACCTCTGAGTTACACCCCCAGCCCTTATTTTTTGTTTTGAAGCAGGGCCTCACTAAAGTTGCTGAGGGTCTTGCCAAATTGCTGAGGCTGTCCTCGAACTTTTGGTCTTCCTATCTCAGTCCTCCAAGTACTGAGATTACAGGCAAGTGCCACCATGCCTGGCTTCCGTTGATAATCTTAACCTTGGCAGACTACTAGATGGACTCCAGTAATCCCTGCCTTCAGCTTAGTTTAGTGCAAGACCCTGAAGCAAAGAACACAGCCAACCTCTGCCCAATTCCTGACCCACAGATGGTGAGATCATAAATATGTGTTGTTTCAAGTCATTGGAGTTTAGAGGTATTCCTTACACAGCAATAGATAACTAATATACACCTAGTGACTTTTGTCAATCGACTGTCAAGACTGAACTCATTCCCTTCTCTCTTGTTCCCCCAGTGCTTCTGTAGAATCCCCTGAAGTATTTATGCTCCTCTCATCCTATTTACTCAGCCTGTAGGCTTAGGGACCCTTTCTCATTCCTCCTGTCCCACATTTGTTATTTCTAAGTGTCAAGTCCTGTTCCTTTCCTAGTGGTGCATCCACTTCCTTCCTGAGCAAAGTCTTCAACCAAGGTCTTTCCCACAAATGGGAGCTTCCTTCCCTTTCCCAGGCCAGGTCCTCATGGTCTGGCCCTCCTGCTTCCAGATGCTTTTTCCTCCAAGCAAGGTACCAAATTTACCAATCAATATCAGTTTTTATTGGAAACTGTTTTTATCAAGAACCTTCATGGCTCTGTTTTCTTCTCCATCAATTGGCCTGTCTCCAAGATTCTTCAGCTCTGGCCTCCTTTCAACATGATAAAAACTTCCAGGTAGCTCTCTCTGCCTCTCACCCAGGTGCCCCATTAATATTCCTGCCTTTCCTTGTAACTGCTGCCCAAACCCTCCACTTTCACCAGAGCCCAGCTTAAGCTCCATCACCTTCACCTAGTAGCTGGCATTTGAGGCCCTAATATGTGCCTGGCTCTGTGCTTAAGGGTCTGAAGATTAGCGATGAACAACACAGACATGTCCTTGCTTCCAAGGAGTTTACAGTCTGGCAGGAGGAGGGGGACAGTAAAGAATAAACACGAAGGAAATCAATACCATAAGTTGCGCCAAGTGGAACACAGCAGAGGTTCAGAGGAGTTTCCAGAAGGAAGCACTGAAGGTGCCCACTGGGGAGGAGGAGGAGTTAACTAGGTGAAGGGCATGGCAGGCAGAGAGAGTGGCCCATGCAAAGGCTCCCACGCATAGCCAGGTGACTCTCTTGGTTCTTGCTTTTCTTCATCTATATTTAGCAATTCATTAAACATCATTTTGTATCTTTCTCTTCCTGACAATTCACAGGTTAGCCTTGTCTTCCCAACTAAACTGGAAGCTGGGGCCAAGCCTCACAATTATTATTTCTCTAGAGCACTGAAGCACAATGGGAAGGACTTAGTGGATAAAGATAACAAGAGTCAGCTGCTTAGCTGGAGGTCCAAGGGTGCGACTGCTCTGCAGCTGCCTGGTGGGTATTCATCCAGCAATGTGGACCGGGCGCCACTGTGTGTGGTCACCAGGCCAGCCACAGGTGGAGATATGAATGCACTGACAAGAACTGGCTGCTTCTGTGAGAGCAGCTACTCTTCCAAGGTGTAGGTGGGGCCCTCCAATGGCCCTGGGACTTCTTAGAACCTCTCCATGTAGCAGGGTTATCCTGCTGTGCATATCAGGAGGAAACAGACAGCAGCTTCCACCCACCTGTCCTTTGTCACCTTGAAGCCCAGGATGCGATCTTACTGACAACCAGACTCTAATTCCTCTGCTGAGCTGCTGTCACAGGTCCCTTGCAGCTCTTTGGCTGAGTGTTAGTCAAATCCTCTGTGACACTGATTCAATGACAGGAGATTCAAGACTCGGCGGAAAATGTGCGGTGGCATCCGACGGGAGCAAGAGGCGAGCAGCTCCTGTGTGTGAAAACATTGCAGATGTAAATTCAAAGCGCGATCACCTCTGGTTCTGTCTGACTTGGGCTCTAATTAGTCACATTTGGAGCTAATCAAGTAGGGTAATAGGAGCAACCTGATATATTCTCTCTCAAGAATCCAATATTAGCAACTCGAGCACTTGTCCTAGACACAGACCTGGAAAGGTGAATAATTACAGTGAATTACAGTGAAGGACAAAGGGGAGAGGTCATTAAGTTTACTTTCTGCGCCTGGGCAGGTGGGTTTCCAAGGAGCAGGAGACAAAGTTAACAACTCCTCCTCCTCTTTTTTTTTTTTTTTTGTGGCACCACTGATTAAATCCAGGGGCATTCTATATCTAGGCTGCACACCCAGCTGTATTTTATTTTTTATTTTTGAAACTGGGTCTTACTAAGTTGCTGAGACTGGCCCCGAACCTGCTTCCAAGAACCTCCTGTCTGTCTCAGCCTCCCAAGTACTGGGGATTACAAACACGCCCACCACTCCCAGCTCGCAGTTAACTTCTGATCCCAGGGTAGTGGTCTTTTCAACTCTGCTTTCTTCTCGGCTTCTGGCTGCTTCTGGGTAGACTAGAGTTCAAGGGGTGCCCTGTGGGGAGAGCCAGAGGAAGGAGCAGAAGCAGAACCTTCTAGAAGATCCTAGTGCAATAAAAGTGGCTGGGAGAGGAGAATAAAGTTTTCAGGGCACTGAATTTAGTGCATATTTCATCATGCAAATAAGAGAGTGCCCATCGGGCAAGGATGAATCTAGCGTTCCCATGTTTAGAGAAAGGAAGGCAGGGCACTAGGAAGAAATACAATCCCAACTCAACAGTGAAGGAGGCTTTAATTAAAGGCTAAACTCCCAGAATCAGTCCAAACTTCTTCCCTCTTTTTCCTCTGCCTCTTCCCTGCACCAAAAAGCCTTCTTAATCCTAGAGTCTCTCAGTGCTTGGCCAGCAGGACCGGGTTGTTGGGTAAGTGTGTCCTTGATGGGTAACAGGTGCACCTTGCCATCCTAACTCAGCTTAAAGGGGTCACTTCCACAAATGACAAGTGATTTGCTCTCAATAGTGCTCTTTTAAGTTTCCAAAAATACAAATAAGAGCAGAAACCTTTTGAAAGTCCCTTTGTGGTAACTGTCTTGCAGTTAAGAGAGACTATAGTCATTTTGTGTGTGTGTGTGTGTGTGTGTGTGTGTGTGTGTGTGTGTGTGTGAGAGAGAGAGAGAGAGAGAGAGAGAGAGAGAGACAGAGAGAGAGAGAGAGAGAGAAAATAATGCTGAGTTGTTTAAAAAAAACAATGACAAATGTTTATGATTATCATCAGAATTAATAGTTAAGTCAAATTTCACACTTCAAAGTGACCCTAACCCAAACGTGAGCAGGGATTGCAATGCTCTCTCTGACTCTCAGCAGTGCCCAGTCCAGCAGAGGCTGTTTTTGAAGGCCTACCCTGGGCATGATTCCAGCCCCAAAGCCCGGCATGCTGAGATAATTTGAAGGTCAAAGTCAGAATATCAAGTAAAGTGGGCTTTGAGCTTCTCTGCTCATCTTTGGCCATCATTCTTAACAATCTGTTCTGATTCATTGTATATTTTAAACCTATCAAAATGACCACATGATTTTGCTTTTGGCAGAATTCTAGAGTCCTCAGCTGCAGGTATCCAAAGAATAAGTAGCAAGCCAGGCATAGAGGGCCCATGTCTGTAATCCCAGTAGTAGGGAGACTGATACAGAATGATTGCAGGTTTGAGCCAATTCAGCAGTGAGACTCTCAGCAAAGCCTGTTTCAAAACAAAAAGCAGGCCAGGCATGGTGATCCTAGTACTTGGGAGGCTGAGAGGCTGAGAAAGGAGGATCGCAGGTTTGCGACCAGCCTCAGCTACTTAGTGAGGTCCTCTGCAACTTAGCAAGACCTTGTTTTAAAAATAAAGACTGAAAAAATAGGGCTGGGGGTGGAGCTCAGAGGTAGAATGCCCATGGGTTCAGTCCCCAGTACTGAAAAAAAAAAAGTGTAAAGGGTTGGTGTTGTAGCTCAGAGGTAGAATGCCCCTGAGTTCAACCACTCCCCCCAATACACACACACACACGAGAAAAAAAAAAAGGAAAGTAAAAGAGAGAAAAATAAAAGAATAAGTAGCAGCTGGAATACAGAGCCCAGAGAAGGCCAGTTTTCAGATGGAAACTGAGGCTGGCTGGGACTTAGACGAATTCACAGCAGGCTGAACAGCACAGAGCCGGAGCTGTATACACCCATGCATGAACATCAGGAGAAATCATAGGACATCAGAGAGCCAAGTCTATGGTGTTATTCCTCGAAAATGCCCTGATAGTAACTTTGTGTATAGATGTGTGTGGCAGGAAAAGGGGGTGACCTCTTCTTGGTCATTCTTTGAACTAATAAACCAGATAAATCTAATTGTATGAACATGTACTTCCCTCTGAGAGAGAAAAATGCTGTCCTTAAAAATGTCTTTATTCTAGCCGGGCGTGGTGGCGCACGCTTGTAATCCCAGCATTCGGGAGGCTGAGACCAGAGGATCCGGGTTCTCAGCCAGCCTCAGCTACCTAGTGAGGCCCTCTGCAACTTAGTGAGACTCAGTTTCCAAATGAAGAATGAAAAATAGGGCTGGGGGTATAGCTCGGAGGTAGAATGACCCTGAGTTCAATCCCCAGAACCGCAAAAAAAATAAAAAAAGTCTTTATTCTTCCTCGGGTGGCCTTTCTGCAGAACAGTTGCTCTCCTCTGTTGTGAGAAACTGCTCACCCCAGAATTTGCTTCCTAAGAACTTTCTAGAACCCGAAAGGCTTGAATTTCAAAGGGTTTTCTGAAAAGTCCAGAACTACATGAGTCTAAAAACATTCAAAGCCTGATGGATCACGAAGATGATTATTTTTCTTATCTGTGCAAATAATTTCTACAATCTCTCATGGATCAGAGTCACAACCAAAGTTGATGGGAAGGAGTACCTGAAACCTAGGCTTAGATTCTCCCATGGGAGCATGTGCTCATGAAACTCTGGTGGTGCATGCCTGTAATCCTAGTATTTGGAAGGCTGAGACAGGAGGATCACAGGTTCAAGGCCAGCCTCAGCAACTTAGTGACCTGCAACAACTTAGCGAGACCCTGTTTCAAAATAAAAAATAAAAAGGGCTGGGGTGTAGCTCAGAGGAGAAGAATGCTCCTGGGTTCAATCCCCAGTACAAAATAAAAACAAAACAAACAAACAAAAAACCCTTGGGAGGAAGATGTTGGGGTGCAAGGAAGCCTGGGGCCCAGGAGGAGAGCCTGGAGAGCAGGGCAGGAGAGGGGAATTGGAGAAAGGCTGACTCACGCTCACCTATGCCTCCATCCAGTTTGTTTATTATTTATTTATTTGTTTATTTCAGGCCTCTTGGCATCTGAAAAGTGCTGGGCCTTCGCTGTGACTCAGTCCCTCCCACCTGGGTTGCAGTTGGACGGAGCACAGTGTGGACGCCAACTCTTTGGATGCTGGAATGCTGTGTTAGAATAAAGTTTCCCTAAGTGCTCTGGGAAACCGGAGGAAGGGGAGAGTGGCTGCACCTGGGACTGGAACGGAGGGCTTCCGGAGGGGGAGAAGGTAGAGGAGGTCTTGCTGGAGGTGTTAGCTAAGCTGCTCTTTCCTCTGAGAGGGCTAAGTTCTAGGAGACCAAGAGGAACCGATCTCTTCGGGATACTCCAGAGGTCTGAAATAAATTCAGGATACTATTGACATATGGAAACTGCCATGAGCTATAAATAGAGGGTAGAAAGTATATTCAAAATATTTTCTGAATGTAAAGGAAATTCATACTCTTTCCCAGCATTGAGGCTTGTTCCCTGCATTGGAGCAGTTGGTAGGGTGCACTGACTGATCTTTTTCCTTCCCCAGGGAGACCAGTGATGTCTGGAGCCTGGGAGAGCTTTCTTCACACTTAGTACTCAGTGCTCAGTACTCAGCACTTCATGCTCCTATTCAGTGCTTAGAGCTCAGTTCTTGGCTGTCTACATTCATCCGGTTGTTCATGTGGAGGACAGAAGCCACTCCAGGAAGTCAGTCAGTCCCTGGAGTTCACTGGCTCCTCAGTAGCTTCAACATATTTGACAATGCTTCATTACAGATGGACTTTGTATAGGAAATCATAAGAAAACAATTATTGGGTTATCAATGCTTTTTGTATTTTTCAGAAAAAGAAATGCTGGGATGAAGCCAGGCATGATTGAGCACTTCTGCGGTCCCAGTACTTGGAAGGCTGAGACAGGAAGATCCTAGGCCAGCCTCAACAATTTAGCAAGACCCTCAGCAACTTAGTGACATCCTGTTTCATTTATTTACTTATTTTTATATTTTTATTGGTACATTGAGACCCTGTTTCAAAATAAAAAGTAAAATAGGGCTGGGGCTGTATCTCAGAGGTAGAACGACCCTGGGTTCAATCCCTAGTACCACTAAATAAATAAATTAATTAATTTAAAAAAACATTCTGGATGAAAGAGGCAGATGAGGGTCTAAACCTACCTCCTCTCTGGCCTCAGTTTCCTCTGTAATCTGTACCAGGAAGAGGTTGGACTAGCAAAGCGTGGTGTCCCTTTCCACTGGGACATTGCCTTAGTCGGAGCCTGATGCAGATCTGCAGCTGTTTGCAATTACTCAGCCTGGCGGGGTAGCTTCACTCCCCACCACATTTCTGCATCTGCCAAACTGAATTCTTTTTAGGGCAACATCTGCTCTTATTTCCCATGTGAAGTTGTCTCGATTGACCATGAGAATAATTACATACTTATACTGAAGTTCATCCCAAACCTTTTCAACAGGATTGAAGATTTCACTGGGAAAAGTGATATCTCAGGAAAAGAGTTACTCCAGAGTACCACAAATCAGGAACTTGCCAATGCCCTTGACTTCGGGGGTGGGCGGGTGTAGCTTGGGAGAGGAAGGGACAACACCACCACTTGCAGCCGTGCTAGACCTGAAATATCAGCCTCTTCTCCCTTCCTGATCCTCTCTCCTCCAGAGCTGAGCTGAGGAGCGAGTGTGGGAGGATGGGTCACAGACTGGAAGCCAACTCTAATATAAAGTTTATGGTGGCATAGGCAAAAGGAACAACGGTTTTTTATTACAGCCAAGAGCAACAAAAGTAAATGCATTCTATTTCCTGCAATGTATACCTGAAGGGAAAAAAATTAAGCCAGTAGTATCAAAACAAATAGAAAAAGCGTGCTTGCAACAAAATTAACTCTTTTTGAGCCTTTGTATAAAACATGACTTGGGGGGCAGGGTTCAGGGGTGGTAATCATATTATGAGACGCATAAAGATTTGGGGAATTGAATGAGAGTTTGTAGAGCAGAAGATAATACTAGAAAGGTAGACCAATGTCAGGTCTCGGGTGACTACATTTTATGGTAAGTCATCAGAAGGATTTAAACATCCCACTCTGAGAGGGAGGAAGTACAGTGTGTCATCTATCCCTGGAATGTAATGTTTGAGCTTCATTTACATCCCTTTGCTTCCCTGAATGATAGTTAAACATACATATTTTTCTGGGGAATTTTTACCTGTGTCTGGGGGGTACTGCTCAAAAATTTTAAAGGTAGTCATTACAGGACTGTTATGTGTGTTTATTTAATTAGTTAAGTAATGCCTTAAACATCCACTATGTATTAGATACTATGGGTATCCAGCAAGTAAATCATTGTCCTGGACTTCAAGGTTCTTACCGTGGGGGGAGAGGCACTAAAAGATGCATGCATTATAGAGCCGGGCGTGGTGGCGCACGCTTGTAATCCCAGCATTCGGGAGGCTGAGACCGAGGATCCGGGTTCGAGACCAGCCTCAGCTACCTAGTGAGGCACTCCGCAACTTAGTGAGACTCGGTTTCAAAATAAAGAATAAAAAATAGGGCTGGGGGTGTAGCTCGGAGGTAGAATGCCCCTGAGTTCAATCCCCAGTACCGCAAAAAAAAAAAAAAAAAAAAAAAAAAAAAAAAAAAAAAAAAAAAAAAA
>PVLC010045787.1:0-11557 GCA_004027655.1 Graphiurus murinus | reverse complement strand
GAGGCATGAGAAGAGATGGATAGCCTAGAGAGAAAAGCAAAGTGACATAAGAAATCAAAGGATATTTTACCCACAGAAAGAAAATCAATGAAAATGATGAACTGCTATTCAAAGAAAATAAACTGATTATTCCAGTTTCACCAAGAAGCAGGGTGAGGGGTGCTGCAGATAACCCATGTGGAGGAGAGCAGGATGTTGTAAAGTTAGGGAGGAAGTCTACTTGTGATCACCCAACTCCATTCCCCATTCTCATCCAGAATTGAAGACAGAGTATGATTTAGATGTTACCACTTAAAAAATTAATTTCCTTGTTGCAAGCCAGGCGTGGTGGTGCATGCTTGTAATCCCAGCATTTGGGAGGCTGAGACCAGAGGATCAGGGTTCGTGGCCAGCCTCAGCTACCTAGTGAGGCACTGCAACTTAGTGAGACCCTGTTTCAAAATAAAGAATATAAAATAGGGCTGGGGGTATTGCTCAGAGGTAGTATGCCCTTGAGTTCAATCCCCAGCACCGCAAAAAAAAAAAAAAAAAAATTAATTTCCTTGTTGCATTAAAGCTTCTTAGCATCCATATATTTTCTACTTCTTTTCTAGGTCTTTGTTTTGTACTTTATAAATAAAATATTTATTTTATTTATAAAATACAGAGTATGATTTAGATGTTACCACTTAAAAAATTAATTTTCTTGTTGCAGTAAAGCTTCTTAGCATGCATATGTTTTCTACTTCTTTTTTAGGTCTTTGTTTTGTACTATATAAATAAAATATTCCCAAAATACTAGACACTATAATTATATGGAAAATTTAAGAATAATAAACTATTCATGTACCAACTAAACAACTTAAGAAACAGAACTTCATTCATATCTGTAAGGCCTCTGAGATTCCCTTCGGGACTATATTCCCTTTTTATATCAACAGGAAGAGATAACCTTTCCTCTGATTCTGATTAAATCATATAATTTATTTTCTCTATACTTTTGGCAGCTTTGAATGTGTACACAGACAACATGTCACTCAGTTTGTACTCTTCTCACTCTTTAATAATTTGTAAATAAATAAATAAATAATAAATAAAATAGAGCTCTTTTATTTAACTTTATGGTTTTGAGAATTACATGTCTTCATTGTTTATAGTTAATTTTATGATGTTCTATAATTCTTTTTGGTACTAAAGGTTGAATCCAGAGGCATTCTACCTCTGAGCCTTACCCTAGCTCTATTTACTTTTATTTTGAAATAGGCTTTCACTAAATTGCTGAGGACCTTACTATGTTGCTGAGGTTAACCTCAAACCTGCGATCCTACAGTCTCAGCCTCCCAAGTATTGGGATTACAGGTGTGGGTCACCATGCTTGGCTGATATTCCACTGTTGAAAAGTGGTTGAGTTGTTTGTAATATTGCTGATCACTAACAAGATCACCTTCCAATGCAGGAACCTAGAATATATACCTATTCAATTTTTTTTTTTTTTTTTTTTTTTTGCAGTACTGGGGATTGAACTCAGGGGCATTCTACCTCTGAGCTATACTCCCAGCCCTATCTTTCTATTTTTTTTTATTCTTTACTTTGAAACAGGGTCTCACTAAGTTGCAGAGCGCCTCTCTAGGTAGCTGAGGCTGGCCGTGAACCTGGATCCTCCAGTCTCAGCCTCCCAAATGCTGAGATTACAAGCGTGCGCCACTATGCCTGGCTCTATTCAAAGTTTTTATATAGTAAAATAGTTTTTTATAAATAGTGATTTATATCAATTTTTGTTCCTAGAGCACGGTATGAGAGTTCCTTTTGTTCCTCATGTTTGACAAAACTTGTTATTGTTCTATTTTAATTTTAATTAAACACTCTCTACTATAGTCTATTTATATTTACTAAGTTATTAATTAAGATGAACATTTCTCAATTGGTTTACCTTCTGTGCATCACTTTTGCTATGATTTGGGGGTGATGTTTTTCCTTTTCTTATATTCTAGATATTATAACTTAATCAGTTATTAATTGATATACATTTGTCAGATGGTAGCGTTTTTACTTTTTCTGATTTCTTTGGATGCATACATATTAATTGTAATGTCATTATACTTATTAAATGTTTTTTTCTATGCCTTATATCTTGGATGTCTTGTTTTACAAGAAATTTTTAAAAGTATTATACCATAAGACAGTATATCATGAAATAAAGATAATATATTCTCCAATATTAACATTTAATAGTTTTGGACTCTGTTACATTAAATTTTTAAATGATGATAGTTGCAGAACATTGTACATATAATTAATGGCATAGATTGTATTCTTAGAAAAGGTTAAATTGGTAAATTTCATGCTAAGCATATTTTACCAAAATTAACAAAAAAACCTCTAAAGATATCTAGTCCCTGCTTGAGAAACACTAGAGTTTCTCATTCTTTTTCTAAGAGTCAACTTCAAATATTCTAAATAAATAGAAAATTAATACTAATTTCTGAAATATGTAGAATTTTACCTCTTTTTCTTATTGTGAGTCAGACTTTCATTTCAGTCAACATCAGTAATCTGAAAGTTTGTGATAGAAATGTAAGTTTAAATAAGTAAGAATATTTTGCTTACACATCTCATTTAACTACTCTAGACTGAGGAAGATTTCCCAATAACACATTATTTTAAAGGTATCATTGCTGCAAGCTCAGAGCAGATTTTCTTCTTTATTCTGTCCAAGGAATACATATATTTTTGGTGGGTTTTTTTGTTTTTTGGGGTTTTTTTTATGATTTCACAGTCTATCTTTGATGAGGATAGAAGAGTATATTGTGGATAAGAGGCCTTGGACCACTAAGACACATATCTGATTTCTCCTCCAAACCTGTCTTAGTATTCATGACAAGCATTTTGCACATGAGGAACCTAAGACTTGAAGATTAAATTTGAAGCTTGTCCTACTTAAGTGTCTGCTGTTTCCATTTTCTACACTGGTATCTCAAAAGGCCTATAATAGTAAAGAGAGTAACTGCTATTTGTAGAGTGTGCCAGATACTTCACTAATCTTACTGGATCCATACAACCATCTTAGCAGGAACTGGTATGAATTGAATTAAAGAAATGGGGAAACTAAAATTCTTAAGTTAATTGTCCAAGTTCACAACAGTGCCAGGATTTTAATCACTTTTTGCCTGGCTTTAAATCTTGCACATACATTTCTTATATTACTGAAAAATAATTTGGTAAGAGAATACATTGAGATAATCATTGTTCTTATTTCTTTCTTTCACTTTTGCCTCTGCACAAAGCATCTTTATATTGAAATAATCTTTTCTTCTCTTATAATGACATTTCTCAAAGTGAAGACATGGGCCAGCTGTACCTGGGAGTTTGTTAAAAATGCAAATTCTCACTCCTGACTCAGCCCTACTGAGTCAGAAATTGGTGGGGAAGCCCAGCAATTCTGCCTAATCAACTCTGTGAATCTGAGATGCACTCAAACTTGCAAAACACTGATTTAGGGGAAGGTTCAATATGTGTTGGATCACAAAGAGAAGCTGACTGCAAACAATCTGCCTTTCTGCCCTTGGAACTCCAGAAGTCTAGGCTCTGTTAGAATAGAGTATGAGTTCTTGGCCTTGGAAAATGGATGAAGTCTGAGGTTGTAGCTGTGGGAACTTATGACTTTGCTCCAGGGAGAAGTAGAAAATTCTCTTGTGGTATATACTTCTTTTAACAGTTTAGCCTTGCTTCCTGGGCTCCACAACGTTACCAAATGTACAAAATAATTATAAGAGCCCTTAGACTCTTACAATCTTATGGTATTGGCCAGTGATAAGTGTTATATTTAAGTATTTATTTAAATATAATCATCATATAATAGGGGTTTGGGGGAGATCCATAAAGCTTGAAATTCAAGGAAATGTAATATGGGCACAAAATCCTATTGGAATTAAATAAAGAGATATTTTATTGGCAAAAGTTTGTACCTACTACAGAATAAATTGTAAAAAGTACCCTTAAGGAAATGAAAGAGCAACACATTGCAATGAAAGCCTATGTTTCAAAATGCCCTCTGCATTTTTTCTCTCATGTTCAAATGCATGTAGTAACAAGGAACACAATGCTTCCTCCTTCCTTTGCTAAAAAGTTAGCATAATTCTTCTACTTGAACTATAAATATATGTAGTAATGTATATAGAAGAGGTTCGACCTGTTATGTACAATAACAATTTGTTTTAGAAAGGATAAAAAACTAAAAAAGATCTTTCAACTGGGCACTGGGCACAGTGGAGCATGTCTATAATCCCATTGAGTCCAGAGGCTTAGGCAGGAGGATCACAAGTACAAGGATTGCCTGCACAATTTAGGAAATCCTGTCTCAAGATAAATTAAACAACTGAGAATGTAACTCAGCGACAGAATACCTCTGGCCTCCAATCCTAGAATAAAAAAAAAATAATTACAATAAAAAGAATCATTCAAAATTGAAAGCTATACTTTTGGTGCTGCTTTTTGAAAGAAGTCCCCCAAATTCAAGATTATGTGCATAAAATATTTTAGATTTAAATGTACCTTATGTGGGGTGCAGTTAAACAGAGAAACTAAGTCTTTTACCTTATTGATAGAGGTAAGATAGGTTTCGAGTCTAGCACTTGGGGTGAAGAGCAACTCTGGGGGTATCCAAGTAAAACTTGGATAAAAAGCAGGTTTGCTGGTCATTCAATCTAATTCTCAAAGTAATAGTAATAATAGAATAATAAAAGCAATAATGATAACTAACAATTTTTGAGCACTTTCTGTCAGAGATTGTTTTAGGAGCTTTATATTTATCAGCTTGCTTATTTCTTAAAACTAAATTATAGAATATTAGATAGGAAAACATGTTCTTATTAAAATCAAACAGAAAATTCTGGGTTTAAAACAACAAATTAATAGTTATTAAGAATAAATATTTTCTGTTTCTGAGTCAACTATTTACTATCTCCTAGTGTCTAACCCATATATATTGAAAAATAGGAAGTCATTAAGAATTCAAATGTATCTATATTTTATGTGCTTTTATTGGTGCATTATGATCTCACATTATAACGTAAATCATGTTGACAATGACATACATGCACAAAGCACTTGGTGCCCCCCCACCTCCCTATCTCTTCCCTTCCCAAATACATAGTATTGAGATTAACATTGGAATTTTCACACAGTTGATGTTAGTATTTCTAATTATGAACCTCAGTTAAAGTTATATAAAAAATAAACCTACCTATATTTTTAAGACTTCAGAAATTAGTATTAAACTATTTGAATATGGTTTAAAATATCAATAATAATATTCACATCTTCAGCCAAGATGAGTAAAAACAGGCCTGGCAAACAGCATGAGGTTCAATGCCTCCAAGTTCCCATTATCAATCATGACCTTGGCTGTGGCACAGTTCTTAACCTGCTGATCCTGTCTATTTATAAACACAGTGGCCACATGTTCCAAAACCAAAGGTCCAGGACACCAATATGATAAATAATTTCCATCTCTGATTAGTCAGTTTCCCATATCTCATGGGTAATACTAAATATTATTACTCACTTAAAGAATAAATGTGACTTAAAATTATAACATTTTAAAATAGAAATTGTTCTGGAAATTGGAGTTGGATAGTCAATATGTTCATAAATCATGTTAAGGAAGCATAATAAATTGGAATAAGCCTTCTATTTTTACTAAATTTGCTAAAATCATTAAAAATAATAGAAAAGAATTTGGAGGGAAAGGAAAATGATAAGTAGCTTTTTAATGGATTTAGAGTTCCAGTTCTGCAAGGTAGAAAGACTTTTAGAGATTGGTTACACAACAGTATAAATATACTTGTCATGACTGAAATGCACATTTAAGAATTATTAAAGTAGGAAAATGATGTTATCTGCATTTTACCACACTAAAAATGAAATTTAAAAATTGATCTTTCTCTGTGTAGCTCTTAGAAACTTCCTTTTTAAAGTTTTTAACTAAGGGAAAGTAAGAGAAGAGTGGAAGTGGGAGAATTAAGTACGTATTTGTTGGTTATCTATTCACAACTAGCTATGGTAGGTATTAAAAGACTCATTTATATGTAATCTGAAAGTCAACAAAATATAGCATTAAATTTGGCTAATCTTATGTAACTAATACATCTTGGAATTGATATGCAAACACATATCAGTTGCTAAAGTACTTTCCTGCATTTCACACTGAATGCAATTCTATCAGATCAACAAAGGCTTATATTGAGTAGGTACTCAAAAAGAAAATAATGAGTATCACCTAGTTGTTAATTCAACAAACTTCAAATGGCATTGATCATACTAACACTAATTATTAAGCTCTTAAACTCAAAACCTATCAAGAGCTTAGCTATATAAGCAGTTTCTCTTTATTCTCAAGGTTAGTAATTTAATTCATTGAATCCTAGTAAGAATATAACCTACATCAGGAGGTAGGTAATACATCATGACAAATGCAAATCTTCACTTAATTTGACAATAACTATGATATGTTCCTAACCTAAACATAATTCTGGAAAGGTGAGTTTTATGTCAATATAATTACACAGAGTACTGTGTAAAGCACAGATAACTGTGATAATATTTGCAATGGGAGAAAATATCAGGAGAGAAATTTATATACAATTATATATTAAAATATTTATATACAAACCATTTATATATAAATATTAAAACATATATATACATATGTGCATATACACATGTATATCAGTAATTATCTCTCTATTCTAATACCAAGTTCTTTGAAAGAGGAATGACTAGAGTAACGGCTGTCTTTTGATGTTTTCCAAGAGGGAGCCGGAGAACAACTTTGCAACTTTGGGCTGAGATAGAATTGATTTGGAAAAGAAGTCAGTCTTTATCCTGACTCTGAATGGCGCTGAGTTTGACATGGGGGTGATGAAAGGAAGAGCTAACTTATCCACAGAACACAGGGAAGTTGTGACATAATTTCTCCAACAGAGATTCCTCCTCATACTCTGCTTAAATAATCAACTTTCGGCTGATCTTCAAACACCCAGGTGTTCAGCTGGGTGGAAACATTACTATAAGGCACATCACTAGTAACTGGTTATCAATAATGATGTTTGTTTTCAAATTATGTCATTATTGAAAAGTGATTAGAACACAAAGTTATTTGAATAATGCAAATCTAATAGTCTTATTAGGGGAGGACAGATGTATTCACAGACGGTGAGCTAAAAGTTGGATATAGGCATAGTATACCTCTGAGATAATGCAGGTGAACCTCAAGGATAAATGTTCTCAAATTCCTATAGTCAAAACTTTCCCATGAATAATGACACAAAATTTTCAATACTCCACATTTTCTAATATTTGTGTGGAAAAAAACTTTTTAATAATAATCAAGTATTACTCTGCAAGGGAATTTTTGGATTATGAATGTGGTTGCTCTAGCTGTGGGATCATAAATGATTTGTATTTGAAATACAATACATATACATGACATACTCAAAAAAGATGATGGAGAACAGTGTGCTGAAAAGACTATTTAAAAAGCAGTGCCTGGGGTCTATTGACAGCAAGAAGCCACTGGTACCTCATCAAAGAGGCTAGAGAGGGGCATGTACCAGGAGCTAGAAGGAAAAGGAACACCCAAAGTAGTTGCAATATTAGTCCATAAAAGACCATAAACTGTCGGTGACAAGCTGCTGCTTGGCAAAGAGGAAGTCAGTAGAAAATATACCTGGAGTTCTCCCTCCTCCCTCTCTTTCACCTTCAGCTGGTTCTTCTGGCTAGCTAAAAGCCAGAAGGCAAGGGAGCCTTGTTTAACCATTCCTAGAGCTCAGCTTCTGAGGCACAGAGCAGGGCAGAGAGAGGGAGACTGTGAATCTCCACAGGCAAAAGGAGAATGACCAATACCAGTCCGCAGAGCTTTCAGCTCTTCAACAACCTTCCACATAAATCTATTAACTCAAACATCCTTGAAAGAAAACAAGTTAAAGAAATTTGAAGTTCAAGGATCTGGAGGGAAACACACCAACTGCTGGGTGCTGGTATACTTGTAATTGCCTCGAACCTCACTATGAAGTATAATTACAATGTACCAATACAGGTATTTAAAAAAAGAGTTTTAGTTGCTCAATTCTGCCTACTGAATGTGAAATAGGGCCAATAATTAAACTGTCTTCTAATCCCACACATAGTATTCTTCAGGCTATTTGAATAACTTTGGATATAAGAAAGTCTAAATAAATAGGTTAGAGAGATGATTCAGAGTTCCTTCTTGTCTTCCATGCTGCATCTGAAAAGTTTGAATGTACAACTAGAGTATGTAATAAAGCTATGAAGTTCAAATAAACCTTGATAGTTTGTGTGTCCATTCTTTCACGGATCTAGCAGAATCGAACATTCTAGAATGTTCTATGTCACTCTTTTAAGAGACTCTTTAGTGCTTTTAGGAACACTTGATAGGTAATGTAAATGTAACAGAAGATTCTCCTGTAGGTAAATATTGCAGCAAAGTTTAACACAAATTTTGGGATTAATGAGAAGGAACTGAAGCCATTTATAAGAGATTGCCAAATCAGAAGACCTGTGTTCATGTATAATGAAATTTCTAACTAGCCCCTTGTACAACCAGGTGCCTAAGCCCTTACTAGATTTGAGAAGCTCTTTTATTCAAGAGCCATACGTTAGGAAGAAAGAAGGCGAAACAATTCAGATTCATGTGAATCAAAATAGTAGGTACCATTAAATTAAGCTATTTGATATATGTTTTTAGAATAGCATGAGGAGGAAGAAATGGTTACCTCAGAAAGATAACTGGGTTCAAATAAAACAAGCCCTTCAAAAAAACTTCTGATTCATTTTGATAGAGCACAGTGCGTGTGATGTATAATGTTTTGAGTAGTGCATCTGAAACACACTAAGTGTAAGGAATTTGAGGCACCTTGACAGAGGTAGAGAACTTGAATGATAAGCCAAGGCTAGTCCATAAATAATGGGAAACAAGAATTACCCCCTCCTCATTTATCCTAGAACTGAATCCTAATAGTAAATCTCTTTGGGGACAGTTCTGCAAGCTTTTGCAGTCCTAGAAACACTGAGCAGCACATACATTGCATTAACCGAGGTAGAGAATTGCTGTTTTTTTAACGGCACAAGGGTGCATGCCATAAAGATGCTGTATCATTCATATGATTTGTAATAAATCTTTTGTGTTTTTTCCTCACAATAATTTATCTGAAATAGAAGCCAACACCTTCCAGGTTACTAAGCCGAGCTATTGAATTAATTCATGAGTTGGACTGGAAAAATGGGCCATTCTTCACCAGTAGGATCATGAATATTTTAATGTCTGAATAGAGATAAGAATAAAGTTAAAGCAACTCAACTTTGTGGAGATGCCACCAGGAGAAAATCAGAATTATATGCTACCGTTTAATTCATTTTCAAATAATTGAGGTATCAACTAAAAATATGAATTGATTGTTGCAGGTGAAAACAAATACTGATATGAATGCTGTTATAGAGTAATTAATGAAAAGCCTGGATAATTACCATTCTCTTATGATTTGAACCATCCTAAAGAGAAATCAAATTCTATAGAATGACTCATGTAATTTCATTATTAGTAGAAGCTTGGAATTTGCACTGATAAGCCCACATTCCATCTATTCAATTAAAAAAAATCAGAGCAATTACCTGGAATGGATTTAGACTTCCTTAGTGTAAAGAACTAGAATCAGATATGTGGGGGGATAGGTAAATAACCTTAGATTAAACAGTGAGACTTTGAAGCTTCTGATCTTCTGCCAGACACAATGATCTGACAAATCAGAAAGGAAACTGGAATAGTTGACATAATTTTTCTCTATTCTCCAACAATTTTGTCAGTTTATTTTTCTAAAATCAGAAAACATAAGGGAAAATAAATATTTGTAGAAAACTAATGATAAAGATATGTAAAAAATGTATGTGATATTTCACCACCAAACCCAAACATCAGTGAGTCAGTTCATCTTTTTAATTCAGTGGTCCTCAACATGGGATACATAGGAAAGTCACCCAGGAGAACTTGAACTTGAATAAAAAATTCTGTGGGGGGAGGGGTATGGCAATTAGCAATTTTTTTTTTTTTTTTTTTTTTTTTTTAGTACCAGAGATTGAGCCCAGGGGCATTCTATCTCCTAGCTACATGCCCAGCCCCAAATTTCATTCTTTATTTTGAAACAGGGTCTCACTAAGTTACTGAGGGCCTAAGTAGCTGAGGCTGGCTGTGAACCTGCGATCCTCCTGTCTCAGGTTCCCAAGTACTGGGATTACAAGCATGTGCCACCATGCCCAGCTACCCAGCTACATTTTTAAAAAATATATTCTGCTTGATTCTACTGTAGTTAGTTTTCTGTGGCTGCTTTTGCATAATAATGGTGGAATTGAATATTTGTGACCGAAACCATAAGTCTTACAAAGTCTAACACATTTACTAAGTAGATCCTTCCAAAAAAAAAAACAATTGCTATCTGCTAAAGTGGATCAACTAGAAGACAATTGAACTCGCCCCCCACCCTCCCACACACACTTTTTGGGAACCCTTTCAGGTGGATTTCCATTTCCTGTCTTTCACACTTTCGTGGCACCAAGCAAAAGGTTTCTGGACAGAGGTATAAGTAACATATGTTGGGTGATGTTATTAGGCCAGAACAAGTAAGTCATACTTAAGATGATGACTGCTTAATCAGTCTTTGTCCTCCAGTGTCAAGGAAGGGCCGAATTCACAACAACTACAAGGAAAAAGCAGTAGAGTACAGAAATAAGCTGAAGTTGATTAAATCACTGAGATTCTGAGGTTATATGTTTTTGCTTATAAAATGTCTTGATGCATACACAACTCATAATATGAGCTTGTTCTTTTGTACTGAGCCAAATAGGAAACCAGTTGGGATTTATGACAGACATAAAAGGGTCTGATTTGTCTTTATAAAAGATCACTCTGGCTGAGAATAGGCCATAAGGGTTGGGCAAAGATAGAAGCTCTTGGTAAAAAGAGGAACTATAGTGAATAGGTATGGTTGGCTGGGGTGAAATAGCTCAAACATCTTTTGAATCTTTTGTCTCAAAAAAAAAAGGATTTAAGTTCAATCAATCCAAAGTAGCCAGCTGGGCATGGTGCTTGTAATCCCAGTACTTGGGAGGCTGAGATAGGAGGATCACAGGTTCAAGGCTAGCCTCAGCTACTTAGTGAGAACTTCCTCAATTCAGTGAGACCCTGTTTCAAAGTTAAAAAAAAATTATAAAATAGGGCCAGGGGTGTAGCTCAAAGGTAAACTGCCCCTGGGTTTAATCCTTAGTACTACAACAAACAAACAATAAAAAAAAAGTAGCCAACAAGTTTATAATTATATAACTAGTGATTGCTCAACAAGATAGACCCAACGAGACAACTATATAACTAACCAAATATTTTCTTTACATCTCTGCCCATTCTACAAGATACCCTGAGTGGAGCCCCTGTTCCACTTCTGGTTTGGAGGTACCTTTTTCACAGATCATTCTTTGCACAAATAAACTCTTTGAAAACAGTAAAAAAAAAAAA
>PVLC010045786.1:0-11677 GCA_004027655.1 Graphiurus murinus | reverse complement strand
TGCTGGGTTTGGAGAGAAATGGAGGGAGAGCCATGCTTGACCTTTTGCCCTTGCCTTGCAGGTCAGTGGGACCATGTACAACACTGGAAGACATGTGTCCCTCCGCCTGGACAAGGAGCACTTGGTCAACATATCCGGAGGGCCCATGACATACAGCCATCGGCTGGAGGAGATCCGGCTACACTTTGGGAGTGAGGACAGCCAAGGGTCGGAGCACCTCCTCAATGGACAAGCCTTCTCTGGGGAGGTATGTGGGTCTGTGGAAGTACTAATGCTAATGCAAACTTATAAGATTTGGTGCCTGTTTATATCCAAGGTGGAAGAAGAGATGGGAGATTTCTCTTGGATCTATGAAGCTAGAAGGTCCATGCCTCCTTTCCCCATCTGCCTTTTGCAGTTGGAGAAGGCTACAATGAAACTGTGTATTTCCTTCTGAAACACTGGTGCAGGTCTCTTGGAATTCTTGCCTTAATATGTCTTTGGAATCTTATTCAATCCCAAGCCTTCGCCTTTCACAGCACTCTTCATTTACACCTTTCTGGGCTATCCACATCTCATGTGTTTGTATGATAGTGTAGAGTCCATAATTCTCCCTTCTGGTAGAATGGGTCTTGTTTGCTCAAAACTATAACATACTGTGAAATAAATGTCAGGCAACTAAACCATTCACCTGGGATTCTGTGCGATGGCAATGTCATCATGCACCACCATTAACAGTGAGTGTCACTGTGTGAAACCATCAACCCAGACAAAACTCAGGCCATGGCAGGAAGCCCAACCACAGTTTCAATTATAGGATGAGAGCTACAGTTAAACAGATTTCATCTGTTGATGTGATGCTTGAAATGCATGGTGTAGTTAATTTTGTCCTGTTTTACCTCCGTTATACTTGAGAGTGGTTATCACATAGGGAACAGGGGTCCTCATAAGCTAAATACCTTGTACTGGTGTCAGGAAGGCTTCGAAATTACAGAAGCATGTATCTCATGAGAGCTTTTTATTTTCTCAGTCAAGGTCATGTTATGAGCCTGGCATTGTTTTTAGTGCTTAAGGCCATACACTCAGAAATAGACCCACAACATGACAGAGCCCACTGGCCGGATTTCTATGTGTGCTCAAAATGGATCAACTAAGAGTCTGCCTAGGGACTCAGCTAGTTACCAGGGATACAGAGATTTTAAAAACAAAAACAAGAAAAAGAGACAGATCCACAGAGGAGCTCAAAGAGTGCTATATTCAAATCATTAAAGTGTAATGTCATGCTATCATGGAGTCATACAACGGCCTTGGCATACTCAAAGGAAGAAGTGATGAATTTTACTTGACAGGGCCAGGAGAAGTGCTGGAGAGGAGTTACCCTTTGAACCCAGCTTTGGAGAAAGGCAATGAAGAATAATTTTAAGAGCATCAGCTTTGGAGTCAAAGGACCCAAGCTTCTAGCTCTTACTTTGATACATACTATGTTATCTTAGGTTATTACATGATCTTTCTAAGGCACAATTTAGACACCTCTCAAGGTTATTTTAAAATTTAAGTGGGATTTCAGATGTAAGGAACACTAGAAGTACTTTGTTGGCTGATTAAAAAAAAAAAAAAAAAAGATAAGCCAGGAAATGGGGAATATAGCATAACAAAAGGCCCAGAGGCAAGTATGTCAGGGCACTGTGTGTTGGAAAAGCTGTATGTAGATTTAATATAGCATTTTATCTATGACTTAAATGTGATCTATTAGTAATGGCTGCATAGACAATGGAGTTGAGCCAGAGTATGGGTCTTCTTCCTGGATCGGTGGGAAAAACAATGCTAGGATTGATTAGGAATGTCTGCCAAGACAATGTAATAGAACACTCTCCAGAGCTGCAGATGCTGAAACTAGGGTATAACATGGAATATGATGAAAATGGAACAAAAACTCACAATTTGAGAGTGACTGGAAAAAAAAAAACAAACAAACAACAACAACAACAACAACAAAAAACCGAACAGTTACACCTTGCCCTGGGTAGACCACATTGATTTTATAATATTTCTTTATAAACTTCTCAATATGTGGGATCTACAGAAAAACTAATGTGAGTTTTTGTGCAAGAGACCAGAATTCTAGAGTCCCCAAAACAATATCACATAAAAGGTCATTGGAGAGGGAGTTGGCCTTTGAGATATTTAAAGGGTTCTAGGGCACAAGAAGGGTTTGGCCTCTTATGTGTAGCATGAGGGAAAAGATCTAGGGCCAATGAGTAGAAGGCACAGAAAGATAGAGCTCAGCTAAACATATGTTCTAAAGATGGTAGGGCTATGTGTCAATGAAATGAGTTTATTTCTGAAAATAATGAGTTCTCATTGCTGGAATTATTAACCATTGAACAGAGTTTGGTGTCTTCATAAAAGCAGCTCACATCCTAATGAGCAGGTGAACTGTTAGCTTTAATGTGCCTTCTAATAATGAAATTCTACACAATCTATGAATTTCTTACACAGATTTCCTCTGGTCATATTCTACTGAGGGTTAGCCTCAGTAAAAGCAAATGCATATCACCCTGTAGCTTTAATTCTTATGTTTATTTTGTGCTGCCTTCAAATCCACCCTAGGTCTCCTTTTCTGGCTATCATTTGAGAGGAGCCAGGTAGACACTTCTGGTAACCAAGGTTGTGTTTATGTTGTTGACAGTGAATAATCGCATGGCCATCTGCCCCATCCATCATTGCTGATCGTGATAAGTCAATTAACGCCAGCCATTTTCCCTGGCAGAGTGCAACAGTCGTTATCTGAAGAGCTGTAGATTAATTGCAGTCTTGTCTAGTGAGGTTATTATAATTGATGGTAATCATTTGCTTTGTTTTATAAAGCTGCATGGATGTACGACACAACCAGCAACTGTATTTTTATAAAAATTATTCATGTCCTACACAGAAAACTCCTGGATGCCTTGTTGGGGGATAGTGATAAATGAGCATATTCAGAGTTTCAAATGTCTCGAGATTTTTTTTTTTAAGAAGGGAAAATTAACTGTTTTTAATAAGTAAGACCCTCAGTTTACTAATCAAGGCTAAGGGCTCAGATTAATATCCAGTATAAAGTAGAGTATTTATGAAAAGAAACAAATACATTTAACCAGGCAGAAGATACCATGCTGTGGATTAGGTTGCAGTAGTGAGACTAGACAAGAAAAAAAATGGGGGAAAAATTGAACAGTGTTTTGGGGGTGGAGTGGGGTTAACTGGGGATTGAACCTGGGGGCACTGGGCATTCTACCTCCAAGGTACACCCTCAGATCTTTTTATTTATTTATTTTCTAAAACAGGGTCTCACTAACATGCCCAGTCTGACTTCAAACTTGTGATCCTCCTGTCTTAACCACCCAAATACTGCTGGGATTTTAGGTGTGAGCTATCACACCCAGCTTTTAATTTCTTATTTTCAAATGGGTAAAAGGTACCCTGAGAATTGTGCCAGCCACTCCACAAAATATTACAGCCTGATCCTTCTATTAATTTTACCAATTTTTGCATGGCTATTGTCCTTCCAACATAATGAGCTCTGAGCAAGGCATGAGTCAGAGCCCAGCTTCAGCCCAGAGAATCTGGAGGTGAACTGAGAGATGCGTATATTGTGTGTGTGTGTGTGTGTGTGTGTGTGTGTGCGCGCGCGCGCGCGCGTGTGTGTGTGTGTCTGTCTGTGTCCTAGGGATTGAATTCAGGGGCATTCTACCTCTGAGCTACACCCCCAGCCTTATTTTAGTTTTAGTTTGTTTTTGCTAGGTTGATGAGCATCTCACTACTTGCTGAGGTTGTCCTCGAACCTGCAATCCTCCTATCTCAGCCTCCCATGTACTGGGATTACCTACACCTGGCTGAGAGATGCATATGTTGAAAGACAATACAATGTGGATACATTTGAGGTTCATTCTGGAAGAGGATTATGAAATAGCTTTCTTTGAAGCATATTAAAAGAGAATGGAGCCAGCATGGTGGTACACACTGGTAATCCCAGTACTTGGGAGGCTGAGATAGGAGGATCACAGGTTCGAGGACAGCCTCAGTGAGTTAGCAAGACCCTGTTTCAAAATAAAAAATAACATAGGAGTGAGCATATATCTCAGCAGTATAATGTTCCTGGGTATAATCCCCACAACAGAGAGAGAGAGAGAGAGACAGAGAGACAGAGAGAGAGACAGAGAGAGAGACAGAGAATAAGAAGGAGGAGGAGGAGGAGGAGGAGGAGGAGGAGGAGGAGGAGGAGGGAGGAGGGAAGAAATGGAGGATGAACAGTTGTGCAAAGGAACATGCTTCTTCTGAAGATGGAATGGAAGCAGTTGAATTTCAGCTGCTGGAGTCTCTGATCCTGCTCAAAACACATCTGAGAAAGGCTAAAGTCCACAGCTGTTGCTATGGTGATGTAGATTAGATTTATTTCATTAAAAGGGGAGGGGATAAAAATCATAAATAAAATATGGGCTTTTTTCCAATTTTGGGCGGCTCGAATCAAAAGAGATAACTATCTCAGTATCAACAACTGAGACTAAACAACAGAAAATTCAGACCTTGTCAGACCTTATCCTCTTCCAGGAACCAATTGGTTGCATCCTTGAGAGACTGGTTTTGCCAAAGCAACACCAATCTGTAGGAATAAACAGCTAGCACCAAATCGTCCTGAAGTGTGCTTGGGTAAGAGGAGTGCCAACTGAGAATGAGGGCCCCAGAAGGCATTTTGCGAATGCAGGTGGGAGGTACTCAGGAGATCTGACTAGCACTTTGATACTTGGCTGGGGTCTCCTGGTGGAGATGTTATGGTGGTACAATTGCAGATGGAAGGTAATGAGAATCGTACTGCCGAAGGATAGCAAGGACAGACATGGGGAGTGCACATGGAAGTGCTATCCAGGTGCCATAAGAAAGCTGTTGCCTCTGCTCTGAATGCCAGCTCCATCACCCTACCCCTCACCCATCTCAGTCTACCTACTAGAGATTCCCAAGCTCCCATCCCTCCCCCAGCCAGGTCCTGTCTCCTCCCCACTTCCAGGGAATCCTATATATTTATCTATTACAGGAGTTTGCATACCATGCCTTATGTGCTTAATCAAGCCCAGAAGTTTAGAATGGTTTACATTTAAAAGATTGTTGGGGGTGGGGGAGAGAGAAAGAGGAAGAAGAAGGAGAGGAGGAGGAGGAGGAGGAGGAGGAGGAGGGAGGACAGTAACAGATACCATATGAGAACTGCAAAAGTCAAAATATTTACTCCCTGGTCTTTTACATAAGAATTATTTGCTGACCCCAATCTGTGATTTAACCCATCATAGGGGATTCAGTGACTGTTAACTCTCATTTCTGTTGACACCATTGTTCTTTGTTGATGGGAATTTTAGCTTGATCATGGCTGTATTTCCAGTACCCCGTACATTGTCTGGCACGTGAGGGCTGTCAATAAATGTTTACTGAGTGAAGGAGTGAATGATCTTGGTAAACCTCTAAGGACAGAAGCTGTTCATCTGTGTATGTCATGCCCCTAGCACAGTGCCTTACATACAGTCAATGCTTCAGTAATGTTGATGGAATGAGTCATTCAAATGCTGAATCAACAGCTCAATCAACTATTAGGGTTCCAGGAACACTATATAGGCTTTCCCCCCCAAAGTTCTGAGTTGTGTTGAATTTAATGACTATACAGGAAATATACAACCCCATTTAAATTAAAGATGGAGTATTTAGGTAAAAACTGCCCAAAGCCAGGCATGGTGGTGCAAGCCTGTAATCCCAGTTCTTGGGAGACTGAGACAGATAGATCGAGGTCAGCCTCAGCAACTTAGCAAGACCTTGTTTCAAAACTTTTTGAAGGGCTGGGGGTTTGGCTCAGAGGTAGAACAATCCTGGGTTCCATCCCCAGTACCTTCATCAAAAAAAAAAAAAAAAGTTGCCAAAATCATCACATTCTACCAGAACTAGAAAAGAGGGAGAGGGGGTGAGGGTTAGTTCATAGTTGTCATTAAGTCATCTGGGAGAAAAGTAGGCTTTGTAAAATTCAAAATGTATTTGTAAAGCATGAACCTAGCCCTATCATAAATGTGGTAGCGGACACAAAGGTATTGTACAATTCAGCGTTACCCTGGAGGGATTTCAGACCCACTGGGGGACAAGGCATAGACTTGAATCATGTGTCACGATCCAGAACTTGCTCAGTCAGGCTCATAGGTGACTGCAGGATCTCACTGCTGACATTCGGCCACTGTTTGTGATTTACCTTCATGTATTCATCCAGTTAACAGATATTGATTATCTACTCTGTGACACAGTGAATAAAACAGATAGAAATCCCTACCTGCAAGGTGTTTACAATCAAATGTGAGTAGACAGATGATAAATAATAAGCATAATAAATGAGTAAGTTTTATGGCCTGTTAGGATATGATAAAGGGAGCCAGGTGCAATGGTGCACACCTGAAATTCCAGTACTTAGGAGTCTGAGACAGAGGATTGCAGATTCAAGGCCAGCCTCGGCAATTTAGCAAGACCATCAACAACTTAGCAAGGCCTTGTTTCAAAATAACAAAAAAATAAAAAGGGCCGGGGGTGCAGCTCAGCGGTTAAATTCCCCTGGGTTCAATATCAGGAAGAAGGAAGGAAGGAAGAAGGAGGAGGGAAGTAAAGAAGGAAGGAAGGAAGGAAGGAAGGAAGGAAGGAAGGAAGGAAGGGAGAGAAGGAGAGAAGGAGATAAAGTGTATGGGGACAGAAATAGAGCCGAGTAAGTGTATCAGAGGATGAGGAGTGGAGGTAGTGAGTTACAGGCTTAAACAGGGTGGCCAGTGTAGCTCTCATCGAGAGGGTAACATTTGTGAGGTTGCCCAGTGGCATCTAGTGGAAGGGTCTTCCAGGTGGAGACAACAGCCAACACAATGGCTCTGAAGTGGGAGAGACCTGTGAACATTTAAGGAAGAGCAGGAGCTGTGTGAGCACACGTGTCAGTCATAGCACCTAAGGTCAGACACGGAGGAGCAGGGACAGGGGCTGCGGCAGAGCATGCCGGTCTTCTTTGCTTAAACTTTGGCTTTTACTCTGAATAAATCCCAGAGCACACTGACATAAATTCTCCCATTTAATCAATAAACACTAGCTCAATGAGGTTGCTGTTAATGTTATCTCCTTCTTACCTGGGGAGAGGGAAATAAGGCTCAAGACCATCCAGACAATAAATGACCAAGGTTGGACTTAACTCAGGTCTTCTGATTCATAGCATTGCTTAATAGAGACCATAGTTTATCCATAAACCCCATACTGATGTTTATTTGCCTGTTCTGGGTCCCAGCACAGTGGGAAAATACAAAAACTGGTAAGCCGGGGGGTGGGGGCTGCCTTTAAGGAGCCCGTGATTCAGCAGAGGATCCTGTCTTCCCATTCAGAGTGTTAACTCCCTGAAGGCCCAAAGTAGGTTGTACTTGTTAAATATCTCCCCAGAGCCAGGTGTGGTGGTGTACACCTGTAATCCCAGTAATTAGGAGGCTGAGACAGGAGGATCACAGGCTAGAGGCCAACCTCAGCAAATTAGCAAGGCCCTCTCAACTTAATGAGACCCTGTTTCAAATAAAATTAAAAAAAAATAGGACTGGGGATGTAGCTCAGAGGTAGAATACTCTTGGGTTCAATCCCCAGTGTTCCCTCCCCCCTACACACACACACACACACACACACACACACACACACACACACACCTATATACATAATGGGCTCTGGGAAAATACTGCTGAACAAAGAGATTGAATGACTAAATGAAGATCATTTCAAAGACTGTAGCTTTCAATGTACCTAAATTATGCCCAGTATTATCATGAACTAAATTCTATAGTCATGACAAACCTAATTAAGTTAATGTCAATATTAACAAAAGTTCTGGAACTTTTTATGTTAAATTATTCACAAATTCAAGGTAAGTGAATTCTTCAGGGTACCTGGGAGGAGCAATAGAATAATTGAGAGCCAGCGTGCTAAAATAATTCATTTAGATTCTTCATGTCAGCTTGGATTTACTCCCAGGATCAAACCAGGGAGCTTGTCTTTGCCAATGCTACAAGCCAAAGTTCTGGATTCCGGGAGCCAGTCCCATCCAGAGTGAGCAAACTGGCCTTTGAAAAGCAGAAAAAACAAGGGTCAGGAGCCCAGATGGTGGTCATGCACATTGCAAACACACCAGCAAGTGGGCGGTGACCCTGAACTGCCGATAGGAAGTTTTCCCTCTAGATATATTTGTAACTACTTCTGGGAAAGGACAGCCCACTCAAGTCAGAAGGATCCTGCGCTGCCAATTTTAGATGAACACGGCCAGACAGCCTGAGAGAGAAGACATTGCATTTGAAGACAAACTGCTGAAGTCAATTCAGCATCCCGTTGACTCTGTCCTAACCTGCATCCTACCTCTGGCCTGGTCCCGCGTGGGACTATAATAGCTACCCTCCTCCTCTGGGCTCTGATCCTCCTCCTGGTGTTTCCTCTAAAGCAGGGAAGGAGGTGTTTCATCACAAGGAGAATTTTAAAGATAGGAATTAACTAGAACTTACTAGGTTCAGCTTTAGACTTGACTGTCACCATGGAGACTATCACTCATTGCTTGGCAGTGTTGAGTAAGGTCTAACACTGCAGTTATAGGGATGAGGACTATTCACAACACTTCCAAGAACTCGCTGGGCTCTTTAAACTTATTTCCAAAGTCATAAGAATAAAATTAATCAAAACAGGAGGTCTTAAACAAGAATGACCTGGTCACTGCTGCTCTAACATTCATCAACAGTTGGTGAGAATTTGCAAAGTTCCCATGAAAGATCACAGTTCCCACTTCCAGATACAGACCTGGACTTTGAAAGAGCAAGTCTACCTGAAACCTCCACCTAAAGTGTCCTGTCAGAGGGGTCTTTGAGGTCACTTCTTCCAACACGGCTACTGTCTAAACAAAGGACAAGTCAAATGCCAGAAAGGGCAACAGACCTGCCTAAGGTCACTGAGATTGAGTAACAGAAATAGAATCAGAACCTAAGTTCCCGAAGCTTAATTTGGGATTTTAAATTTTAAAATTTAAAATTCTATCAAGTTACAGGATTCAGAAAGCCCTTTAGGTCATTTGGTTTAATCGCCCAATAGAACAAGTATAGCCCAACAATCAGATATCCTGCATTGGAGATCAGGGCCCTGACACAGGGCATTTATAGACGAAGTCTCAAAATAGCAGACACTGGCTGGTTATTTGATAAGCATGAACAATGATGAGCATCCCTGAGGAAGTGGGTCTGAAGGTCTCAAATTGCCCCTCCCAGGAAAGACCACCCATGCATGAGTGAGTCATAATAGTGCCTGATCGCGAGACATATAGAAATTAAAGACTGAAAGACTAAATATAGAAAGTGTAATGCCTTAAAGATCCTTCCTTGGTCTCCATATGAAAAAGCAATCAAAGTATGGCACTAAGAACCTGAGGACTAAAGCAATACTTCTGCACAGTTTGAATCCTCCCACCCACGCACCCCAATAACCTCCGGAACAGCTCAGTAATATTAAATATAAGTAGTCTAGATAATAAAATTGCGAGATTAAATCATTAGATGCCGAGCCACTTCATGGATGTGCTGCTATACAATTCAAAACAAAGCCGTTTAAAACTCCCAGATTCATTTGCTCTGACATATCGATAAACTTTTGCTGAAACAAAGCTAATCATCTCAATGGTGCTGACTTAATTGCTCGCCAGTTGACAGATAATAAACAGACCTGAGGATTAAAATATGAACTAATTACTGTACTCAATTCCATTTACTTGATTTCATGTTCCATTAATTTTTTTTTTTTTTTTGCATCGTTCCTAGTGGAAGCCCTAGATTTATGGTTGCCCCAAATGAATTATACCACTTAGTTGCCTGTGGCATGCTCATGTTCAGAATTGGTTAGAAAGGGCAGAATTCTGGGCAGTAAATATTTAGCTGAAGCAGCCTAGGATATAGTAAGTGAAGGTAATTATCCGTTTCCAAATACCAGCCAGAGTCAGCCTCTATAAATCTATCCCCATCTCAACACTAAAAGGGCAGCACTAGGCTTGCTCTCATGATTATTCATTGGATCTGCTTGTTAGAGGCGGTCTCCAAGAGAGGTCATTGCTCTGGTGGGAAGTGGAGATAGCAGGCTCAGGGGAAAGGGCATCCGCCTAGAGTCAGACTCCGGGCCACCAGGCAGAGGGCAACATCTTGGCTTAAAATATCTGTCTTGGAAAGCCTGCAGTCGCTTACTACTCGTGTGATCTCAATAAAGGAAGAATTGGGTAAATCGTTTTGCCTTTTTGAGCCTTTTAAACTGTGAGATGGGGCCATTCATGCTGGTCCTATATCTGTCATAGGGTTAATTGTGCAGTGGAAAAATAAGTAAGTAAATAACCCTCCCATGGTAGGCATTTTTTAAACCTTTATAAAGTACTGTACAGGTCAGTTACTGGCCAGTCTAAAACTTAGAACTGAGATAGTCTAAACCCCTTGCAGATAAGATATATTAGGATAATCACAATGGACTACTATGAGATCTACTAGGAACACACACTATGCCCCAGGCACTGTGCTCAGGACCTTACAATAAACCTGTGAGCTTGCACTCATGAGCACCATTTTATATATGAAGAAAAGAAACTTGGGTTAAACAGTCTGCCTTTAGTCACACGGATGCTACAGAAAAGAGCTAGGATTTGAACCCAGGTCAGATTCCAGCTGTGCACAGAGTCACCTTAGACCAGTCACCCTTGCCTTTCTCTGGCTCTGCCTCTAAGCAGCTATTTGACACAGGTAAGTCCATTCTCTCTTAACCTAGGTACCCCAATTTGCTACCTGAGATGCTCTTCCGACTCCTCTCAGTTTCGCTTTAAAACCAGTCTGCACTTTTTTTGACTGTAAAGTGAGACAGGAGCCTATTTCTCCAAGCAGCTCAGGGGCAACGTGAAACAAGATGCCACATCATTTGTGCTTACCGAGGACCCTGGCTTCCTTCACCTTCCCCTCCCACATAGACAGGAGCTAGGAAGTTACACAGCAGAACTACAGTTTTATTCTTCTCTCTGTATTTTAATATGTAATAAAGTATTTCGTATGTGTAAATTTGTAACACATCTATTTCCCCCTGCAAAGCATGAGAAGCTGTATTCTTTAGTCTCAGAGGTAGCTTCCTTGCATACATTTTCTTGCTTTGAATCTATTTGCTGAGCTAGAAATTTCTGAATTTGGCCTTGAAAATGAATTCTGCTGGAGCTATTTGACAAATAAGCTTAGCCAGGAGGTTTTAAATCACACCCCCAGCCAGGAAAAGGAGGATAAGGACCTGGGATCACAGGATACCTATGCCAGGACTTGGTGGCCCTGCACCAGTTTTCAAAGCAAATCATTGTGTCTGCTTCAGGAAAGAATAATTGTGCATGGACCCAAATGGCTACCCCAGAACAGCTATTGTTTATATAAGGTCCAGGAAGCGGGGGAGGTCTGGCATTACCTGCCCATTACACCTGTCTCTTTAGAGCTGATGTGTTCCCCTGGCCCAGGTGAGGAGCTGTGACCTACGTGCATGAGCTGCTGTTAACTATAGAGGTGAGGGTTGCCCAGGTATGCACTCCTGTGTTGGTACCCTGGCTCTATACTTATCCATTGTGACCTTGGGCAAATTACTCAACCTC
>PVLC010045785.1:0-11673 GCA_004027655.1 Graphiurus murinus | reverse complement strand
ATAATGGTAAAATAAAACGGAGTGAATTGATAAGACATGTCAGAGATGAAAAGTTCCATATATTCCATGAAACAAGGTGAGAAAGAGTGAGGAAGAAAGAATGGTTTGGGCCTCTGATCTGGGGATGACAGAGCTACAAAATAATAGTTCTATTCATATGGCAATTCCACAGTTTTAAAGCCTTTTTGTGTATACTGTATTCCATGGTTTAAACAACTTTATGATAAATTAACATATATTAAATAAAAAATAGAGTTATGTAGTGATTTACAAAGGTGCCATTACTAAATAATTTCTTCGTGAGAATCTATTTGTAGGTATTTCTTTGAGTCATCTATTTTTTCTTAGAAAATAGAAGTTGATTTCTGTATACTTATTGTCTTTAATTCTCCCCACATTACTTGATAAATAACTTCAAAGTTTTTTGCACATATTAATCATCTAGGGATTCTGATAAAATGAGATTCTACTTCATTGGGTCTTAGATGGTATCTGAAATTCTTCTTTCCTGCCTTCATTCTTTCCTTCTTCTTTTTTTTTTTTTTTTTTTTTTTGCGGGATTGAGGATTGAAGCCAGAGATATTCTACCTCTGACCTACACTCCCAGCCCTCTTTTATTTTTATTTTGAAACAAAGTCTAGGTTGTGGAAGGCCTCACTAACTGAGGCTGGCCACACATGTGATCTGCTTGTCTCGGCCTCCCAGGTTTTGGGATTACAAGCATTTGCCACCACGCCTGGCTCCTGAAGTTCTACATTTCTGACAAGCTCTCAGGTGGTGTCAATGCTACTAGTCCATGGAATATATGTTGCATGCTGACGAGGAAGAAGGTCATGATGATAAAGTCACACACACACACACACACACACACACACACACACACACACACACACTAAAGAACCTCTGCTTAAGCAGGTGTCTTATTCCTGAGAGGCTAAATTGTATCTGATTTCAACTTTTAAATCATAACTGCTTTCTCACAGGTTTCAAGGTGCTGCCAACTGTATACATATTTCTTCTCAGGCATTTAACTGCATTCCATTCTGTCTCTGTTGGCAAACAGTCCCCTAAAGGTTTCAAAGCGTGCCAATGGTCTTTTTCAAGAAGAGTTCTTATAAAGAACCACCTCATTGTTAGTTGTTCATTAATAGTTCTCTTACTGACAACTTGGATGCATGCCTCTTAATTTTGTAAGTATTTTAAAATTAAAATCACTTCCAAAGCATTTGAAATAATTCTTCTGGCAGTAATGTCTGCTTGGAAGCAGAATTCTTAATTCTCCTCCCACAGGTCTTTTCTCTTATGATCCCATAGTCTTGTGGGTTTCCTTAATAGTCTGAAATTCCACAATATAATCCATGTGTGCTGAAAGACATCTGAAATCATCACTGTGCCTCAGGGTATCAGGATTAAGCAACTATCAGCTCTGCCTTTAAGTAACTGGACTGGAAGAGGTGATCTCCTATTTTGGTTCATTTTTTTTTTTTTTTTTTTTTGTGAAGAAGAAATCCTTCTTTCTCTTTCCCCTCCTCCATCTCTCTATTCCTTCTTAGAGGAAATCCATTTATGGTTTGGACATATTTTGCAAGAATCATATTTTCATCCCTATGGAAGTCCCCCAAGTCAAACTCCAAGAAGCAGACAATATCTCTTTGTGTACACGACAAAGAGGGTAATCTTGAATGCAGTAGTTGATTTTTTTTAAGAGCTTCTCAAGAAAGAGCTCAGCTCGCCTGGAGAAAGGCTCATGCCTACTGTTCAGGCAAAAAGCTCTTTGGTTTTCTATGTCCTAGAAGCTGTCTGAGATATGTATAGAAAGTATAATTTGTGCTGACAATAACCTGTCAAAAAATCCAGGAATTGTAGAGCAGAGAATATCTCAACTAACCTGGTATTTGATTCAGCAGTCCTTAATACCACTTTCTTAACATGCACCTCAAAGCACCCTGGGTACTTTCTGAAGGACTGAGGACCTAGTTGGACAGCTCCGGTTAAAAATCTGCAGCTGTGAGTGACTATGTGCATTCCCTCCCATGGCTCTGATATTTCCTATTATTCCCATCAGCTTCTATCCTTGTATATGTTCTTAGCTTTTAAATTTTACTGCATTAATTAACCCCTTTTTGAAAACTTTCAGCATTGCAAGTAGAGTTCTCCTAAAATGATTTCACTTTAGTTAAAAGCTTAATACATCAAAATATGGCAAAACTCTCACACTTATCATTGTGATTCAAGTCTGTGTCCTATGACTATATTTTGAACTCCAAAGGAACTTCTGGTTCCAAACACCTTCCTGCCTTCTTGAGGAATCTGATTAAGTCTGTGTCTCACATGGAATGTGTACCTTTTTCCCTCCCATTTTTTAATGTTACCAATGCATAGTTAAATAGTATGCATTAGGCCACACAAACTGCTGGTGATCCAACTGGGAATATATCCTAGGAAACTTGACTCCGAGTCCACTGTGCCAGATGATCATCATTTCTGTTGATCATAAATGCATATAGTACTTCTCCTGCTGAAACATGCAGAAGGCAATCCCATCAGCAAAACAGACAAGTCAGCCAATGTTAAGCAAGTTTCTCAATTGAATAGTGTGTGTTTTCCAGGGAACCTGCTGCTACTGATGATCAATGTTTTACATTTTGTTAATAAAACTGTAGCACATAACATTTTGGAGAGTTCTTCCAATTTGGATCCCACTGATGTTTACATTCTTGGCTCTTGCTTTTTCTGACACTTATTTCTCTCCAATGGCATCCTCCTAAGCAGGCACGTCTGACTGTTGGTGGCTGCTGCTGCTGCTTCTGGTAAATTCCTCATGGCCTCTGTGCTGTGCCCTTTAATACTACTCCTGGGAAGCTTAGCTATTCTCTGCTTAAAATTTCAACTATATGCTTCTAAACCTGAAACAGATGTTATCTTGGCTGCTGTCATTTACTGTGTACTTCTCTATTCACATTTTACATAAGGCAGGTTAAAAAATGGGGGATTTGCTAACCTCACTCTGTAGAGAAAGAAAAAAGGGAGGGAAGGTAAAGTGGAGAGAGAGAGAGAGACAGAGAGAGACAGAGAGAGACAGAGAGAGAGAGGAGACAGAGAGAGAGGAGAGAGAGGAGAGAAAGAGAGAGAGAGAGAGAGAGAGAGAGAGAGAGAGAGAGAGAGAGAGAGAGAGGAAGAATAAATATATAAATTAGAGATATAAAGCCACATGGAGACAGAGAGTGCAACCACTTGAGCATCTATTATCCTAATATTGTATGCTATAGTTTGGCTACTACTGATTTGCCTGGCATTCCTCTTGAGTCATATTTGTGGCCACCCAGATTAACTATGAGCTGATCTCTTGAATTAATATCAGCTTGCTCTTTTCAGCTCCCATGTCATTTACTGCCTTAAAAAAAAATCTACTAGTTGTTACTCAGCCATCTGTGTTTTCAAGAACCCACGGTCATTTTGTTTTGCTTTGTTTTCTTTCCTTTTTTTTTTTTTGTATGGGAACCAGAAACTAGAAAACATTAAATAAGAAAAATTAACCACTCACAGAAAAGGTAGAAGCCCAGAGAAAAGGGGGTTTGTCTTTTATGGTTTGTACTTTGTAAGCTGTGGGTGTGACTCAATTTCCTCACCACCCACATAAAAAGGTTGCCACCCAATCACTTTTTTTTTCTATCCAAAACCCCTCCCCCTTTGATTTTGGCTAGGAGAGACCCTAAGAAAGACTGCCCTTTCTGGACGTTGCAAACTGTGACATATAAAAGCTGTTAGCGGCTCCTGTGGCCAGCAGCATTCAAACCTTGCAGGCTTCTGCTCTCTTAGAGCTTGTAATAAGGCACACTGCTCTTACAAGAGTTCATGCTACAAAATATAGCAAAGAACTTTAAATTTTTGGACCAACAGTGTATTCATTTTGGCATTGTGCAGAGGTAAGCTATTTGGCTCAACACGTTTATATTGCATGCATTGATTTTAAAGTGGCTCACATAGTTTTAAAGATGAGTTTGGATTACTATACTATTTCTCTGTGCTCTGTCACTTGGTGCCTGTGTGCCTGGGAGACGTTAGCAGCGCATCCTCTGTTGTTACCTGTGACGCAACTTTCCTCCTCCCTCTCCAGGTGAACTTCAATTCCTAAAGACTGCCCACCGAGAACATGTGCAGCAATGCTTTCTGTAGTTATGCCATTTGGGGCAAATGGTTCACATTCATTTTAGGGTTAGTGATCATGTTGTTTATATTTTTCTAGCTCTAGAAAGTTTCTCTAAGGGTGTTTCTCATAATACAGCTAAATAAATAGAGATTCTACTATAAGTTGTTTCTAGACTTGAGTTCAACATTTGTTTGGAATTTTGGAGAAAGTACAACCCAGCAATGTTCCTAAATGATGCCTTGCTAGTTCATACCCTCTGTCCTTATTTTTTCCAAAGACCCTAACTCTACCTTTCTGCTTTTAAAGCAAAGTAAACTTGGTGGCCTCTTCTTCTCCACCCCTCAAAATGAGAGCCATCTCTGCTGTCAGCCACGCGCTCCTGTTCTCCCTTCTCTGTGAAGCAAGCGCCGTCGTCTTACTCAATTCCACTGACTCATCCCTGCCAACCAATAATTTCACTGATATTGAAGCAGCTCTGAATGCACCACTAGATTCTGCGGACATCCCCAAAGCCAGGCGGAAGCGCTACATTTCGCAGAATGACATGATCGCCATTCTTGATTATCATAATCAAGTTCGGGGCAAAGTGTTCCCACCAGCAGCAAACATGGAATATATGGTAAGAGGAATTCTTTTTTTCTTTATGTTCCAAGTGAGAAAGCTATAATTTGTAGAAGGACTGAAAGGGACAACAAGTGTTTGTATGTCAAGGGATGTGGACTTTTTACACATTTCAACATAGGAAAAGTTTTTATGTGCTAAATAATGTTAAATACTGTGTCATCACAGAATTAAGGTGTATGTGTGTGTGTGTGTGTGTGTGTGTGTGTGTTTGTGTGCCTGTGTGTGGATATATATACATCTGTGCTGCTGTGAGTCCCATAACCACTGAGGAACCACGTCTTATATATGAAACATAGATTAAGAGTAGGGTAGGTTGACTTGATCACACTTGGAAGGTCTATTTAAGAAAAAATCACACAGAACTTTTTTTTGTGCTGTCTGCATCTAATAGTCATATTTATCAGCTAAAACATTTCTTGAAAATATGTCTTGAAATTACAGGTTTCATGCACATGATTTATTCTTAGGTAGGTGTCTCTTCCCTTTCTTGGACAAAGCTTGTACTGAAGCTAATCTATTTGTATTCTAGGAGAACATGCTGACTTTTTCTTCCCTGTGATTTACTGCTTTGTCGTTCAGATAACAGTGAAGCCAGGGCTCTTGTACACTGTTCCAACTTGCCATGGACGCATTCTTTGCTCTCTCTTAAAAATAGAACCTCTATGTTTGAGTCATTTTACTTAGGGAGTAAAAAAATGAAGTTGGTATTAAAAGGAAAAGAGTCTTGTTAAAGTTTTTTTGGTTTTGAGTTTATACAAGGTTATGGTTTAAAGTTCTGTACTTTATAAGAGCGCAATGTAGAGTCTGTTTAAGGCAACAAAGACCACCAATATGATACTTCCAAACTGGGGTGGGGGAACATGGTACCACTAACAATTTTGTAAGTGCTAAACTAAAATGTGGAACTTCTATCAGATCTTAGATTCATCTATGTTATATAAATGAGCTTTTTGAGTTTAACCATTTGTTTATGCTCATGTCACCGGAAAAATTGAGATTTGTCAAATAATATAAGAGAATCATAGTTCATAGAAATCCAATTTAGACTCTGAAAATGTATTTCTCTAGGATTTCAAGAACGAGAAGACGTAATCAGTCCTGGTGGGTGGAGGGCAGTGTGGTTTTATGATTAAGATTATGGGCTTTGCAGTATAAATACTTGGATTCAAATTTCAGTCTTGGAATATAAACTACGTGAACTATTTACCTCACTGTTTTGTTTCTGTCATCTCTAAAATTTCTGTCATCTCTAAGATGAGAACAAAAGTAGTGGTTTCCATGTGGTTGTGGTGAGAAACAAATGAGTTGAAGAATAATTAGATCACAGCCTACAGATAAGTAGATGTTCAATAAACATTAGTTTTTATGAGCCTCTTTAAACTTTTTGTAAAAGGTGCCAGTGCAAACCCATTCAAGATCTCAAAATAGAAACAGTTATCCTTAGAAAAGAAGCATTTCTAGAAGATAATGTAAACATATAAAGAGAAGAAAAATTTCAAATTGCTATAGGTTATGAAAGAAATATGCATTAGAGTCTATGTGAGCTCAGAAAAGCATCATGTCCAGACTGGAGGTTTAGGGAATACTTTCTGGCAGTGATTTCATTGCTATGCAGACTGGAGTGAGGATAAACACCCCTGAGCCAGCTTCAAAGATGAGCTCATCTGGGTTCAAAGCATGACTGTGCTGCTTTCTTTATGGCCTTGAACAAGGACCTAATATGTCTAAGACCCAATTTCCCTGCCTTTGTCCTTAAAATGGGAATAACAGTACACAATATAACCAACCAATAATTAATACAATTCACTGTTTTAATGATATTGAAAGAGCACCATGTGTAATGGCGTAGGTGGTACAACAAAGTACTTATCAATAACTAATTCACTCCACAGGCATTTATTTAATTGCTTCTGTGTGCCAAGGCCTTGACTAATTGTTTCCATAGATGATCTCATTTGATAGCTCACATTCTTGTGAGGTTAAGATTGTGATCTTCATTTTACAAATGAACTCAGGTAGACCCAGAGAAGTTAATGATTAAGCTAAGGTGGTATGGATAGTGAATGGTATCGCTGGAATGAGAATTAGGTGTAATTCCACAGCTGTTCTCATATGGGGGAACATCTTTTTCTTTTCTTCTCTTATGTAACTTTTTTTTTCTTTTCACTGCTCTACTGGTCTCTCTCCTCATTTTAATGAGGTCCCTTTTTTCTTTCCTTTCTTCTTTCTAGCTTTCACATGTGAGAAAAAACATGCAACCCTTGATTTTCTGAGTCTGGCTGGTCTTGTTTAGTGTGATGTTCTCCAGTGGGGAGCATCTTGCATTCATTTGATCTGGCAAATACTCCACTGAGGGAAATCTCTGGAGATGTCAGCCTTTTTCTCCTGACTTAAAATGCTGGTGAAATCCTATAGTATTCATATTCTATTTGTAACTCCCTCTTTACTATTGTCTTCTCAAATATTGGAACCCCTACTATGGTTTATTCTGTAAGAACCAGAAACAATGCTAGTAATATAGTAAATGTCTATACATTTTCCTTAACCCAGCGACAGTAATGAGAAGCAGCATTCAGAATAGTAAGTTCTATAAAGCAAAATACAAATTGTCTCAAATATCCTTGTGAATACTAAATATATAGTTCCCTCTCGCATGTATTTATCCATTTGATATTTATTGAGCATTTGCTACATGTTAACATTATTCTAAGCCTGTGGGATATATTCATGAATAAAAGAGATAAGCATTCTTGCCCTTAGGTTAGGATTCAGACAGCAAACCAAATAAATAAACAAATGCCACAGTATGCTAGGTGAAAAGGTCATGAAGAAAAATAATAGGTTGTCAGGGAAGAGTTCACTGAGGATAGCCTGGGAACAGGTAAAGGAGCAAGCCAGGCTAATGGATGTAGGAAGGTGGGCAGAGTAAAAAGGGAAGAGCAAAGGCCCAGCAGTGGGAGAAAAATGATTAGTTCAGTCTGGACAACGTGCTTGCTTTGGGGAAACTGTAAGTTAGAAGGACTCTTTGAGTAAGTTGGCCAATGGATTCCCCAAAAAGAAACTTGGTGGGAAGTATAATATAATAGGTAGCTTGGAGGCCAAAGCAAGGACTGTGGTTTTAATTCTTTAGGCTGAGACCTCAGTTGGACACTGTTAGCTTTATGTTAATTTATTCAACATTGATTCAGGTTGTGAGCAACTGCCAAGCTAGCTTAGTTCCTAAACTGTACCCTGTACCTCAAAAGCCCAGGACACTCCTCTCATTATGACTACGTTACAAATATTGCTCTGAGTCACCAGCTACGTATTTAAATTATCCTCCTCAGTGAGTTCTGTCACTCAGTAACACCTCATACAAGATGGCCCAGGGCTCTTGCTAATTGCACAAGTCCAGTTTTTAATCCCTGTCATCTACAATCTCTGAGCTTTTTCTATTGTCAGCTTCCTCCCTCTGATGTTTCCTTTTTAATTTATTCCTTTATTTATAATCCTACCTTTCCAGTGTTTGATATAATAATGCTGAATTTTTTAATGATATTTTTATACCCACAGCCACATTTGATTTCTCTTTTTGGATTGCTATAGCCCTCCATGTGTATGACATTGCTCTCATCAGAATCAAGTTTGATTTACAATTTCTTCCTGATTTCCCAATTTTAAGCTTTTAGAGCACTACATCTATGATTGTTTATATTTGTATCTCTTTTTCTTAGATTGTTGCTGTGTATAGAGAGTGAGCACCCATTATTTGTTTAATTTAGTTGAAATTCCTGTGAATCACTATATGCTTATAAGCAGCGATAACTTTGATATTATTATAAATATTTTAGTAGTTTCCTTGTTACAATGTTTTATCCCACACATCTGAAATAAAACACATTTTTTCATGAATCCCCCAAAAGTACCTTAAAGTTAATTTAATCTTTCTTAAGTATTTGGTTATGTTAGAGAGCATATACATGACCAAATAAAGCAAAAGCAATTTGAACACCAGGGTGTTGATATTCATATTGTGGTTCTATTTATTTGGCTGTTTTGCCCATAGTTTTAGGGAAAAAATGTTGTTTGAAATATTTAATTATTTAAAACAGTGTCTTTTCACACAAATAATAATATAGATAGGACTTTAAATATGCAAGTGAAACTTCTTTACTCTTGGCTTCTGTACCACAATTAGTTTATTGACTAATTTCCAGAGTGCCTTGGACACCAGCTGTTTTTCATTCTTCCTAGGGGCAGCTTAAACCATGGCTCTAAACCACAAACCACACTCATTTCTTAGAATAAGTATAATCCCCAAAAGAATGAAATTGCAAGACTCACACATGGAGTAACATTTGTAGGATGTTCTCTGAATTCGAGTCAATTGAATGAATTTATTTAAAATGTTTTGAGGTCCCTACATGAGAGGAGAAGATCCAAAGATAGAATTTTTTTGTTTTAAAAGTATAAACAACAAAGTAAAAACAAAGCAAAGAGAGAAGAACTACTAAGTACATAATTCAGTAAGATGCATTGCTGTATCAGATCCATGTAATAAAACAGGGACAGACAAAGGGCATAAAAAAGAAGTGATAATCTCCAATTGGCTCCTTGAAAGGCTCCTTGGAGGAGGAGTATTTGAGATGAACGCTCAGGAAGGACAGAGTGGCTGCTACAGCAGGCAAAGCAAAACACGAACCGAGTCACCTGTAGGGAAAAACTGTAACTGAAGCTTGAGAGCAGGGTCAGAGGTGCATCTTACAAAGGTGCCTTGGAAGTTAAAGGAGGCCAAGACAGATAGTGTCAGAGGAAGTGACCAAAGAGGTGATGACTACCAAGTAAGCAATACCAATTTTTAGGCAAAGGGTAAGAGGACCAGTATAGCTAATATCTAGTCTTAATGACTGGTAGAGACAACTCAGTGAATTGTAATGCATATGACTGTATAGAGTCTTCACACCATGGTCAAAGTGGTGGGTGGGCAGGTGAGAGATAACGTGAAGACACTGATAGGAATGAATGAAACACCTTAAAACTGAAAAAAAAAAGTAATTTCAAGAAGCCAAAATGATACTATTGATAACATGACTTATTTTTTTTTCTTTAGTGCCTAAAAATATTATTGAGTTTTCTTCAAATTTTCTGGAAAGGAGAAAAATACTGATTACCAAGTTTTAGCAGGTGGTAAGGTAACAGGATGGCCTGAATAAATGAATGGAGAACAGATTAATCCATCCTCTGAAAGAGTCAATAAACTATTTGCCTAGAATGATAATAGTTTATGACTTGAGAGTAAAGAAAAATGCAGACTTTGTTTGTTTGGGCTTCAGGCAGAAGAGAATGTGAATAATGTAAACTGCTTTTTTTTTTTTTTTTGTCTTCAGTAGTTGACTTGTGTCTATCCCTGTCTTCTTCTTCTTCTTCTTTTTTTTTTTTTTTTTATTAATGAAGCCATATTTTGTTCCAGATGGCACATTTCCTTTGATTTGGTAAGGAAAACTCAATTTTCTTGTTATAAACATAGGAAATTTGACATGTCTAACCTAAAATACCTTCAATGAATGCTTTTATTGCCACTAGAAGGCCTCCTGAGAAGAGTTGCCAGGAAGCAGTGAACTGAGAAAGGCTGCTGACAGGAAGGCTTTTCTCCAGCACATTCGGAACCCTGCATTCCTGTTTCCCTGGATAGAGAACCCTTTAAGTGCCTTGGCTTCCAATGGAGACCAGGCACATTTTGTAGGGATTTTCTTCCAAGGTGCCTTTGATTAGGATTACTTGTACACAAATGAAGAGGTAGAAACCTTGAAGGCTCATTCCTTGTGTTTAGCTCTCCACATACATAGCCAGAGGAAAGCAAGAACATTTTGTCACAATATCACTTATAGGCTCTAAGAAGTGCAAATGTGAAACACGGACTGGACGTGATGCAGAACTTCACCAGCATGTGGTAGACAGAAAAGCTGTGAGTCACATTTGGGCCACATAGATGGTGACTATATTTCCTAACACTCAGTACTGGCAAGTAGTATTTGACCACCTAAAGCCATGTAGAAAAATAACTTTATTGAGTTCCCATTGAGTGTTATAGAATCCAGAATCATATTTATCCCACAGAGAACACTCAGTCAGTATTTGTTGGACAACTGAATGAATTTTTTTTTTTTTTTTTTTAGCTTTTCTGGTTAGAGTGTGTGAATGATATTCTGGTGGACAGGCATCATTAAGTACTCAGTCATTCATTCACAGTGTTTCTTCATGTGCCTGGCACTGTGCTGAGGGGTGAATGGGGAGCAGAGGTGTCCTTGGATGGGAAGTTCTGTGGACAGACGAGTAAGTGTGCGAGGCAGTGAGCTGAGTGCTAACGTACAATAGACACAGGTGCTTTGACATTACAGGAGGAGATCGTGTCTAGATTTGGATGGGAGTAGGAGAGGAGTGAAGGCTTCCGGAAGGAATTATTTTAAGTGTCAAATATAGGAGCTAGGCTGGTGGGACATGTTTGTAATCCCAGTAGTTGGGAGGCTAGGACAGGAGAATCACATGTTCAAGATCAGCCTCAGAAACTCTCAGTAACCTAGCAAGACTTTCAAAAAAAATTTTTTTTAAGGGTTAGGGGTGTAATTAAAGGTAGAATGCCCATGAGTTCAATCTCCTATACTTCAAAAAATAAACATTAAATATAAAAATAAGTGAACATTATACAGGAGGGAATTAAGAAAAGAGGGACATTGTAATCAATATAGAAGGATATTCCTAAGAAGGTATTTGGTACACTGAAGGCATGGATAGTAATACAGTGTGCCTTGCATTTAGTATATTAATTTAAAACAAGAGTGATGTTTGATGAAGTTGGGACAGACATCTAGAAGCTTGTTTGAATTTTATTCCAAGGTCAAGGGAAGTTACTAGAGGTTTTA
>PVLC010045784.1:0-11669 GCA_004027655.1 Graphiurus murinus | reverse complement strand
ACTTACAAGATCACATCAAAGTCAATCACTAAACTGACCAGGAGATAGGGGGAGGGTGGGTGGGAATTGGGGAAGGGTTAATGAGAAATATGTGCATGGATGTCTTTACCTGTACTAGCTTGTACCCAACAAAAATGTGTAATTAACCCTGTTGTACCCAAGAAATGTATAAAAATCCATGCTAAAAAAAAAAAAAAGTAAAAGATGATAATAAATAAAAAAAAAATATTTTCCAGTTGTACATATTTATGGGGTAGAGTGTGACAGTTCAATATGTGTATACAAAGTGTTATAATTAAACCAAATAATTAGCAATTCCATCTTCTTAAACATTTATCATTTTTTTGTGTGCTGGGGATTTTCAAACTCTTGTTTTCTGGTTCATTATAAATATATAGAAAATTGTTGTAAAATATAGTCTTGTTGTAAACCCTACTGTGCTGTAGAACATTAGAACTTATTCCTCCTGTCAAACTGTATTTTGGTACCTGTTATCTAGCTTCCCCATGCCCCTGCTTCTTCTTCCCCCTCCCTTTCCTAGCCTCTAGTAATCACTATTCTTTTCTTCTGTATGCACACTATTTTCTTTTTATACTGGGGGATTTTTTTTTTTTTTTTTACAGGCTTTTTGCATGGTAGGCAAGTGTTCTACCGCTGAGCCACATACCTGACAACTTCTATGAGATCATATATTTTTTTAGCTTCCACATATGAGAGAGAATGTGCAATATTTGTTCTTGTCTACCTTGCTTATTTTGGTTAACCTAATGTCCTCTATTGCCATCCATGAACATATGTATATATTTGAGATGGGGTCTCACTGTCTTGTCCAGACTAGCCCAGAACTTCTGAGCCCATGTAGTCCTCCTACCTCAGCCTCTTGAGTGCTGGCACAAGTGCCCACCACTGTGCCTAGTAAACATGTAATTCTACAGCAGTTCCTTCATGGGTTTGCAATGCAATTTATATGTTAAATTAACTGTTAGATTCCATTTAAAGATTCTCATTTATATATGGGTGAATATATTCCATCTAAAATAAACAACGAATGCGTCAGTTATTTTATCTTTTGAAAGAAAACAGATCCCTTAGATCTCATTATTAAAGAGTGTGTGAACAGGGTGAATATTAAGGAGTTACTCAGTATGCTAGGCCATGCCTATAATTACTTGAGAATAGCTTTATTCAAATTTTTAGGCAGTATTTTACTGATTTGTTATCATGAAATTTAAAGGACTATTTTTTTTTTCCTTTTGTAAAGTTATACACATTGGCACATTTAGGATTAGTTAGCTTCTACAGGAAAAGAATGATAACCAGGAAGCATTTAGTTTTAATTTTCATAATTTTTCTATTTAAATCAAAAGCACCCTTTTAAAGCCCCTAAATCAGTCTTTTATAAATAAAGTAAATCATCTTGTGATGCATTCCTTGATGATGGCTTATGTTGTTTTTCTAAAGAAAGAGTTTAATTAAGATTTGATTTTTTTCTATTCCGCATTTGGTTTATTCATCACTGAATCAAACAGGTCTTTAATGTCACTGATAAGTCTTGACTTTTTGGGTCATTGATGACCACTGCAGTTTTCAAAAAAGCAGTGGAATATTATCTTCTGGATATGATTAGACCATAATAAAGTATAAATTGGCTGCCTATGACCTCAGCATGAGCTTCTGCCATTGAAGGAGAACATTTCTGGTCAGTGGCTACTGTTTACAGTTTATTAAAAGCAACACAAATGTACAAATAAATCATGAATAATTGTGAACACAGTATTTGAATGGATGTTTAATAAATATGCATTAAAAACTAATTACAGTAATGAAGTTTACAGCTGAAATTTTAATCCAGCCCTTTAGAAATATTAAATGTGCCTTTCCTGATTGTGCATTTTTCTCACAGCAGTTGGGTAAACATTTTAAGCTAGAAATCTAAATTCCTTATATAGTTTTGATTTCATTTAACTAACAATGTGTTCTTTTTGACAACAGTCTTTCTCTTTGTGAAGAAGTGAAGTCTTCTTTATTCTATAACTGTTATTTTAAAGAATTTTTATCAGTTCTGTCTCAGGACTGGTGAATATATGGAATACCAAATGACTGTTAAAACATGACCTGAGCTGGGTATGGTGACACACAAGTATAGTCCCAGTATTTGGGAGGCCAAGATAGGAGGATGGCAGGTTTGAGGAGACCCTCAGCAAACTGTGAGACTCTCACTAACCTAGTGAGACCCTGTTTCAAAATAAAAATAAAATAGGGCTGGGGGTGTAGCTCGAATGTAGAATGCCCCTGGGTTCAATCCCCATGGTGTCACACACACACACACACACACACACACACACACACACACACACACACTTACCTGGAAAGATTAGATTGTGATGATTTTGGTTTCATTTTATTGTACTAGAATAATCATTTAAAATTTTTTTTTCTTTTTGGTGCTGGAAATTGAACCCAGGGCATTCTACCTCTGAGCTACACCCCTAACTCTATTTTGTATTTTGAAACAGGCTCTCACTAAATTCCAGAATGTCTCACTGAGTTGCTGAGGCTGACCTTGAACTTTCGATCCTCCTGTCTCAGCCTCCCAAGAACTGGGATTATAGGCTTGTTCCACCATGCCTGGCTGGAATAGTCATTTAACTTGTTATTTTTGTTTCTTCATCTGTAGAATGGGATTAGTTTCATCCCAATTCTACCTTCTTTGCATATCATTTTATGAGGCTCAAATAGGTATTATATGAGAAAACTCTGAAAAGTGTAAGAAATATTATTACATAAATGTGCAGCTATGCTAGGAATAACTGAAATAATACTGAAATGCCAGAGGCAGTGGATTTCATTCATTAAGTAGAAATGAAATGAACTCAACCCTATATAGAATCACTAAGGCCATTTTTTTTTTTTTTTTGCGGTACTGGGGATTGAACTCAGGGGCATTCTACCTCCGAGCTATACCCCCCAGCCCTATTTTTTATTCTTTATTTTGAAACCGGGTCTCACTAAGTTGCAGAGTGCCTCACTAGATAGCTGAGGCTGGCCGCGAACCCGGATCCTCTGGTCTCAGCCTCCCGAATGCTGGGATTACAAGCGTGCGCCACCACGCCCGGCTCACTAAGGCCATTTTAATTCTGGAGAGTGTTTACTTATATTAACATTGCAAAGGGCTCTGTCTGATTTTACTGCTTTGAAATCTAAGATTATAGAAAGGGCCTTTGTAGATAACCAGGGATGGTTTTTGGTTTTTCGGACTAAACCACCTTTTCTCTGTATCCTCTGAATACCTAGAGGGTCTTAGAAACTATAAATTACTGCTTTCAGCCGGGTATGGTGGTGCATGCTTGTAATCCCAGCATTTGAGAGGCTGAGACTGGATCCTCCGGGTTTGTGGCCAGCTTCAGCTACCTAGTGAGGCACTCCACAACTTAGTGAGACCCTGTTTCAAAATAAAGAATAAAAAATAGGGCTAGGGGTATAGTTTGGAGTTAGAATGCCTCTGAGTTCAATCCCCAGTACTGCAAAAAAAAAAAAAAAAAAAAATTACTGCTTTCATTATGATGTTTCAATAAGAGCTATTGAAATTTGATTTATAGTATGCTGGAAAATCACTAAGGTAAACTATCTTCATTTGGTAAGAAATGGATACTGTGTTGTATGTGTGTGGTAGGGGGATTGAACACAGGGGCCCTCTACCACTGAGCTACATCCTCAGCCCTTTTTATTTTATTTTTTTGTGGTACTGGGGATTGAACCCAGGGCATTCTACCTTTGACCTACACATCCAGCCCTTTTTATTATTTTTTTGAAACAGGATCTCGGTAGGTTGCTGAGAGTCTCACTATTGCTGAGGTTGGTCTCAAAACTGTGATCTTCCTCCCAAGTACTGGGATTACAGGTGTGTACCACCATACCTGGCCCTTTTTATTTTTTATTTTGAGCCAGGGTCTTGCTGAGTTGTCCAGGCTGGCCTCAAACTTGGGATGCTTGTACCTCAACCTCAGCCTCCTTGAGTAGCTGGTGTTACAAGCATGTGCCATGTCTTTTTTTAGCTCTTCATTTAGGTTTTTGGTTTATTCCTACTAAAATGCAATTGGAATTCATTAAATCTGAGTTTCATAGGTGATTCTGATATCTAGACAGGATTGGGCTTAGAAGATCTGTACCTGTTAAGAGACTAGACAAAGGTTGGCAAATTTTTTCTGTAAAGGTCAGATAATACTTTTTGCTTTGTAGGCTATATGGTCTCTGTCAGAGCTATTCAGTTCTGGTGTTGTAGTATGAAAGTGGCTATAGACATTATATTAAGTAATGGGATGGCTACATTTGGTCTGCTGAACATTGTTTGTAGAACCCTGGTTAGATAAATATTCATGTATACTTACTTTATTCTTTTGTTTTGAGTTTAAAAATATTTGTGTTGTAAAACCATTTGGAAATTATGTTGTTTTGTAGTATGAGGGAATAATCTAAGTTAATTTTTCTGTTGCCTTATATTTGTCCAAATGCTAATGTTTAATAATCTGTTGCCCCATGTTGCTTACTTCATTTACTCAATAAATAATTTGTGCCCATCACATGCATTATGCCTATATAGACTTTGTTGGTACTAGGTAAACAGTGAGTTAAACAGACATGGTACCTTCCCTTTTGTAGTTTTGTAGTCTTGTTAAGAAGGGCAGATGTCAAATGATAAACAAGGATTAGGGTTGTAGCTCAGTAGTAGAGCATTTACCTAGCATGTGTTCAATTCCTAACACTGTTTTTTTTTTAAAAAAGAGAATAACAAATTTAAAATTAAAATTACAAATTGTTTGATAAAAGAATAGTGATAATATTTGTTTGTTTGTTTGTTTTTTGGTACTAGAGATTTAACCCAGGGGCATTCTACCTCCGAGGTATACCCCTAGCCCAATTTTTTATTTTGAAACAGGGTCTCACTAAGTTGCAGAGGGCCTCATTAAGTAGCTAAGGCTGGCCGTAAACCTGAGATCCTCCTGTCTCAGCCTCTCAAGTACTAGGATTATAAGCATGCGCCCCAGCTAAGATTTGTTTTTTTGTTTCCTTTTATTATTTATTAAATTGTTCCAACAAGATTTATTTTTGGAATTTCTAGGCATGGATTTTTTTTTAACTAATAGATTTTTCAATTATTATACATGTTAAGTATTCTACCATGAACTATATCACCAACCCTTTAAAAATTTTATTTTGAGACAGTGTGGGGCCCAAATTTGGTATCCTCCTGTCTCAGCCTCCTAAGAATCTGGGATTATAGATATACACCACCACATCCTGCTCCATTGCAGTGTTTCATATTTACTTTCACATTTATACTAATTTTCAAACTTGGTAAGATCCCCCTCATTACTTTCCTTCTTTATTTTCTAAGGATTTGGCAAAAGTATATTTAATCTGTAAATTAATTGGTAATGTTATATCTTTCTTTGTAATAACATATTCTGTTTTTCCTAAATTTCATTTATGCCTTTGAGAAAAAATGTAGACTTTACAAATTGATTGTTAATATTTTTCTTTATTTTAGACTTTTTATTCCAATTGTGAGATCCTTTTTTTTTTTGGTATAGGGGTATTCTGCCTCTGAGCTATATAACCAGCCACCCTTCTTCTATTTAAAAAAAAATTTTTTTTTTTTTTAAAATTTTGAAGTAGGGTCTTGCTAAGTTGCTAAGAGTCTTTCCAAGTCGCTGAGACTGGCCTTGAAATTGTGATTCTCCTCTCTCAGTCTCCCAGGTATTGGGATTACAGGCATGCACCACCATGCCCATCTGGGATCCTTTTTCCTACTGTATTTTCTTTCTCCAATTCCCCCAGCCCCAACTTGGGATGGAACCCATGGCCTTGTGTATGTTAGGCAAGTGCTCCACTGCTGATATACATCCCCAGCTTTTTTGGTACTGGGTACTGAACACAGAAGCATTCTGCCTCTGAGCTACGCCCCCAGCCCTTTTTATTTTGAAACAGCATCTCTGAGTTGCTGAGGGTTTCACTAATTTGCTTGGACTGGCTTCAAACTTGCTACCATCTGCCTCAGCCTCCTGAATAGCTGGGATTACCTATCTGCTACTCTACTGTATTTTCCAGCTGGTATTATTGATATGCTAGAAAGATAAAGCTTTTGAAATGTGTTTCCAGCATCTTTCTTCATTGCTTAAGAGAGGGCATAACATAAGCGATTACACTGTATGCATGTGTGCCTGTGTGTGTGTATGTGTGTATGTTACTAGGGATTGAACCCATGGGTCTTTTACCTCTGAGCTATACCCCCAGCCCTGTTTTATTTTTTATTCTGAAACAGAGTCTCACTAAGTTGCAGAGGTCCTCAGTAAGTTTCTGAGGTTGGCCTCCAACCTGTGATCCTCTTATCTCAGCCTCCCATTTACTGGGATTATAGGTGTGTACCACTGTATCCTGCTGTTATTACACTAATAAGTGGCTTCCTGTTGTCTTTAGAATTAAATTCCAACTGCTGATCATTATAAGGCCCTGCCTTACCTGATTCCTTGGTGCTTCTCCAACAGCTCACCTCTTGTCCCTCTCTGCCTCCCATTTTGTATCTCAGTCATACTGAACTTTTCTTCTCTTCTCTTCTCTTCTCTTCTCTTCTCTTCTCTTCTCTTCTCTTCTCTTCTCTTCTCTTCTCTTCTCTTCTCTTCTCTTCTCTCTTTTCTCCCTCACTCCTTCCTTTCTTTCCTGTGATTCTGTGTATCAAACCCAGGGGCATTCTGCCTCTGAGCTACATTTTTTATTTTGAAACAGGGTCTCACAAAGTTGCTGTGGGCCTTGCTAAGTTGAGACCCTCCTGTCTCAATCTCCCAAGTACTAGAATTACATGTGTATGCCACCATGCCTGGTGCTCTGCTCTTCTGTTCCCCTCCCCTCCCCTCCCCTTCCTTCCCTTCCTCTCTTCTTTTCTTTCCTCACCAGTATTGGGGATTGAACTCAGGGACATTCTACCTCCAAGATACATCCCCAGCCCTTTTAATATTTTTGGTTTTGAAACAGGGTCTCACTAGGTTGCTGATAATCTTGCTAAATTGCTGGGGCTGGTCTAGAACCTGTGATTCTACTGTCTCATCTCCTAGGTACTGAGATTACAGGCATGCACCACCGCTAAGTAGCTGAGGCTGGCTGTGAACCTGTGATCCTCCTGTCTCAGCCTCCCAAGTACTGGGATTACAAGTGTGCACCCCCACGCTCAGCTTTTTTGTCCTTTTGATTTCCATTGAAATGTCATTTCCTCTGAGTAGCCTTAACTTCCTGATTTAGGTTAGTAGTTTTGTTTGGCTCATAGCATCTGTCCCTTCCCCTGGCTCCAGATTTTTTCTTCTTTTCTTCCTCTCTCCACTCCTCTTCTTTTCTTTTGTGGTATTAAGGGGCAGGGATTGAACCCAGGGGCATTCTACCTTTGAGCTACACTCCCAGTTCTTTAAAAAAAAAACTTATTTTTTTTGAAACAGGGTCTTGCAGCTGGGCATTGTGGCACATGCTTGTAATCCCAGTACTTGGGAGGCTGAGACAGGAGGATCGCAGGTTCGTGGCCAGCCTCAGCTACTTAGTGAGGCTCCCCTCAACTTAATGAGACCCTGTTTCAAAATAAGAAATAAAAAATAGGGCCGGGGGTGTAGCTTGTAGGTAGAATGCCCCTGGGTTCAATCCCCAGTACCTCAACACCCCCTGAATAAAACAAAACAGGTTCTTGCTAGATTGCTGAAGCTGGTTTTGAACCTGCAGTCCTCTTGTCTCAGTCTCCCAAGTACTGGGATTATAGATGTCCACCACCATGCCCAGCCAGACCACTCTTTCTTAGAGTATTTATCTAATTCTTTGTATCTTCCCCAGAGCACTGTCAAGGTTTTGAGTGCAGTTACAGCATCCATCTATCTCACCACAATATTTACAGTTTTTAGCAGAGAACTTTGCATTTGAGACACTTTATAAATTATTGTTTGAATTATTTATTTGTTTATTTTTTGTGGCACTGGGGATTAAGCTTAGGGGCATTCCACCTATGTGCTATTTTATTTTTATTTTGAAACAGGGTCTCCCTAGGTTGATGAGAGTCTCACTACTTGCTGAGGCTGTCCTTGAACCTGCAATCCTCCTGTCTCAGCCTCCTAAGTACTGGAATTACAAGCATGTGCCACCATGCCTGGCTTGGTTGAATTATTTGTTGCTTAACTACATTCTTCTATTTAATAGTTTTTCAATTAATTCTTTCCAAGATAATTAAGTTTTTGAACCTAAATGCACCTTAACCTAATTTTGTGTTGGTAGGTTCATTGAAATGTTGTAGCATACCAACATCTTGAATTGTGATTATGATCCAACATTGGTTTGTCTTCTAATTTGATTTCATCGTCATATTGGAAGACTTTGTCATTTATGTCTTCTTTTAATGCCAACTGTACTAATATTTTGTACTTGAAGCTCAAAAAGGTATACATAAATCTAATTCTTAATCACAATTCTTAGAAGATAGTTAAATAAACTAGCTAGCTAAACTAGGGCTCTTTTAGACTTATATAAAAAGGAATTTCTTCTTTCCAACACTTTGGCTTTGGGCTGGCAGGTTTGGAAGAGCGCCATGTGTTGTTAGCAGCAGCAGTTGACCCTTGAGTGCAGGCAGGACAAGCTTTGGCAGTGAGACCCAGGCGGAGCCAGTTGCTCTAGGAGGCTGGAGTGCTTCAGATGTGAAGGCCTGGGAGAGGTTTGTGTTTGATTTTTGGTTGCCTGGCTATGACAACTGGGAGCACAGGCTTCACTTGTTTGTAGTATTCTGTTTGTTTTAATGAGGGTGAGGTTTTGTTGGTTTGGGGTCACTTAGCTTCAGATCCTGGCTGGACCATTCATCTAAGTTTCCTAACCTGTTAAGGTACTTTAATATCCTCATGTGTAAGGAATAATAATGTCTACTCAGATTTTTTTTTTAAACTAATATAAAGGAAGTTCTGTCTGTGGACTCAATCCCCAGTACTGCAAAACAAAAACAAAATGAAAAACATGACTAAAGGGAATAACTGAAGTACATACAAGATGAAATACATCCATACAAATGTAAAGTGACTCTAAGGTAAACTTTTTTTTTTATATTATTCATTCCTGGATAGCTGTATATCCAGAGATACTCAATGTAATTTGTGATTAATCTAGCACATTTACTTCAATAGATTAAGGAATTTATTCAAAATTGATAGATTATGAGAGATATTTATGTAAGCCATAAAAGCTAAATACCTATGTTCATTTTAACAACGTAAAGGTTTTTTTTTCAAAACTTGGATTCATTTGAAAATTCAAGGCTAGAGGTGTGGCTTATGCTTGACATGTAAGAAGCTCTGGGTTTGATCCCTAGCAGAAGAAAAAAATTAAAGAAAAAAACCCAATTCATTGTTTGTTCACCACATTCTTGCCAGCATTTATTATTATTTGTGTTCTTAATGATTGCCATTCTAATTGGAGTTAGATGAAATCTCAGTGTAGTTTTAACTTGCATTTCCCTGATTGCTCAAGATAGTGAACATTTTTTCATATATTTGTTGGTTATTTGTATTTCGTCTTTTGAAAAGAGTCTATTTAGTTCGGTTACCCATTTTTTGATTGAGTTATTTGTTTTTTAGTGTTGAGCTTTTTAAGCTCTTTGGATGTTCTAAATATTAGACCTTTGTCAGATGGGTGGGTGGTGAAGATCTTCCATTCTGTAGGCTCTCTCTATTGATTCTTAATGGTTTCCTTCGCTGCACAGAAGCTTTTTAATTTAATCCTATCCCATTCATTAATTCTTGCTTTAATTTCCTAAGATTTCGGGGTCTTATTGAAGAAATTTCTACCTGTACCTATATGTGAGAGTATTGGTCCTATGCCCTTTTCTTATAGTTTCAAAGTTTCTGATCTAATTTCTAGATCTTTGAACCATCTTGAGTTGACTTTTGTGTATTCCGTTTTTCTACATGTGGATTTTAATTCCATTTTTTCTACATATTGATAGCCAATTTTCTCAACACCATTTGTTGAAAAGGGTGTCCTTTCTCCAGTGTATGTCTTTGGTGCCTTTATCAAAGATCAACTGGTTAGAGATAGGGGACGTTGTTTCTGAGTCTTCTATTCCATTGGTCTATGTGTCTGTTTTTGTGCCAATACTGTGCTGTTTTTAATACTATCACTTCTTAGTATGGAGATCAGTGTGGAGGTTTCTCAGAAGATTGGGAATAGAACCATATGATCCAGTGATAGTGCTCTTGGGCATCTTCCTAAAGGAAATGAAATCAGAACATTATAATGATACTTGCATATCCATGTTTATAGCACACTTTACAATAACTAAATTATGGAACCAGCCTAGGTGTCTGTCAATACATGAATGGATCACAAAACTTTGGTATATATATACAATGGAATTTTACTCACCCATAAAGAAGAATAGATCCACCATTTGCAGGAAAATAGATGGAACTGGAAAATGTTATACTAAGTGAGTATAGCCAGTCTCAAAAAATGAGTAGATGTATGTTTTCTCTTATATGTGGAAGTTAGAGAGATATTTATAAATAAGGCCAACATCAAATAGATGAGCAGAGACTCCAAAGGAGTGACTGAGGGGGATTAGGGAAGGGAAGAGGGGGCATGAAATTATAAAGAGCATAACAGTTGAAATAATGCTACGAACGTACACAAAATTACCAATCCCAATCCCAAAGACAAGCACAGGGAGGGTATGTGTGGGGAGAGGGACCAGGTGAGGCAGTGTCCAAGAACTGTGTTCTGACACTCTATACTCCAATATGATGTAAAATTACAGTGCACCAAATAAGTTAAAAAAAATAATGAGTGACATAATTCTGAAAGATGAAGAAAAAGAAAGCTAGCATTAGTAAGTGCCTACTATATAGCCATCACTCAAAAAACATTTTCTTTCCAGGGCTTCATGCCTGCTAGGCAGGTGCTCTACCACTGAGCTCCAGCTCCAGTGTTCCAGTGTGGACACTTCTTTCTTTCTTCCTTCCTTCCTTCATTCTTTTCTTTTCTTTAATCTATGGTACCGAGTATTGAAACCAGAGGCCTTCTACCTCTGAGTTAAACTCCCAGGCCTATTTTATTTTTTTATTTTGAAACGGGGTCTCACTAAGTTGCAGAGGGCCTCGTTAAGCTGCTGAGGCTGGCCTTGAACCTGTGATCCTCCTGTCTCAGCCTCCCAAGTTCTAAGATTACAGGTGTGTACCACTTCACCCGGTTAACATTTCTTCTAGGGAAAACATTTACTTTCTGTTGAAATAGTCTTGTTTATCATTTTGCCTAAATCTCTAAGGAATATAGAGATAATGAATTCCAGTCTAACTTATATGTCCAAACCCTACAAGTTCCATATTCCCTTTGCTATTATCACTCCAGCTCTATGGAAACAGTGTCAATACAATTAAGCTCTATGACATATATCAAGATTATATCCTAGCCGGGTGTGGTGGCGCACGCTTGTAATCCCAGCATTCGGGAGGCTGAGACCGGAGGATCCGGGTTCGCGGCCAGCCTCAGCTACCTAGTGAGGCACTCCGCAACTTAGTGAGACTCGGTTTCAAAATAAAGAATAAAAAATGGGGCTGGGGGTGTAGCTCGGAGGTAGAATGCCCCTGAGTTCAATCCCCAGTACC
>PVLC010045783.1:0-11670 GCA_004027655.1 Graphiurus murinus | reverse complement strand
AAGCCAGGCCAGGCACAGAGACGCCGGTGGCCAGGTTGCACCAAAGAAGGACTTAGATATATTTCTCTAAGCCTCACCTCGCCTGCAGGAGGCCGACACCAGCCTTCGGGGGAAGTGTCGGGACTGGAGCTCAGGCACTTGCCCTCCGTGTCCCACACCCTGCTCAGGGGTCTGCTCGGCTTGAGGGACGCACCACGTGAGAACAGCTGATGACACCGAGTGACACATTAACAGTGCAGCACAGAGCAGAGCCGGCAGGTGAGCCCGACCGGCCACTGGAGGACGCATCTGTCAGGACCCAGCGGCCCACAGCTGCCGCCTGTCTTGTGACTCAGCACGCCCCCACCCCCACCCGCTGCGTGTGACCTCGAGGACGGCTCGCACGGTGCTGGGGGGCAGCGGGGGGCCACTGGTCCCGGCCTGGGTGTCGGAGGTGACATCAGTGGAGAAGAGAGATGCGCTGGCCGGGGTCCCTGTGGGGACAGCGCCTGTCTGGTCACGTTGCGGACACAGGTCCACATCTGAAGAGAGAGTGTTCTAGGTGGGAGGGAACGAAAGGGCAAGAGCGTGTGCCCCCCAACACACACACACACACACACACACACACACACACACACACACCGGTGGCACTCGCAGGTCCTGACGTGAAGACTAAATGGTGCACTGAGCTCCAGTCCACGTCCTCATGGGGCGGTGAGGGGGACACGGCGGGGCTGTGCGGGGAGGGCAGAGCTGTCCAGTCTCCCTGTGCAGGAAGGTGACAGGCCATGTCCTGCCATGCGGGGAAATGCAGTGACAAGTGTCAGTGGAGACAGCCGAGGTGGCTGGTTTGGGGACAGCCTGAGCTAATCGGGTCTTTAGAACACAACCTCCCAGGGTGGTCCACGGTGGGCAGGGACCGCCCTCCTGCACGGCGGCTTCTGTCGGAGCGTTCCTCTGTCCTCACCTGTGCACCCTCCGCGCCCACTCTGGTCCCCACTGAAAGAAGGACTTTCCCGCTGCCGATGAAGGCCACCACGGCAGAAGGGCAGAGGACCTGGGGGCAGCCCGAGTCCCAAGGGGAGGCCGTGTGCCTTCCTGTGGCAACACGAGCCACCTCCTCGGGGGCTGCTGATAGGATGGGCCCGAGTGCGGCCAGACCAGCGGCCATGCTTTGGCCAGGACGGACTCATAGTCATGGGGACTCTGGCCCATCCCTGGCAGGAGGGACTTTGATATTAGAAAAGACAACCACTCCCCGAGTCACAGTTGCCCTTGTGACGTCACGGCCATGTCCTCCACCACCCGTCCTGTCCCTGCTGGGGTCAGAGGAGCAGCACCCAGCGGGGCACGACCACCTGAGCCTCTGGCCCACCATGGGCTGTCGGTGTTGTGTAAGATTCCGTCAGACCCCCCGCCCCTCGTGGGAGGTGTCCCGTGTCACAGGGAGGCCCTGGCCGATCCCCTGGGCCCCGAGCAAAGCATGGGGGCTGGGCTGTGGGGACTTTGCACGGAGACTGTCCTCACCCAGGCCCCCTGTTCTGATTGCAGAAATGCGGTCCTGATTCACGCCGACGACGTGAGGTGGAAAAGAAAGGGAAACGGAAACAGAAGGTAGGTGTGACCCAGAAACACAGATGAGCCAGGGGTCATCGACTACCCCCCCCGCCCCACCCCCATGCTCCAGGAAAGAGGCAGGGCTGGCCCGGCATTGATCTCTGTCCCTTGCACCCCCTCCTCCCCGGGGTGAACTGTGCGCAGCCCTACGGAAGGTGGGGTGCGGGACGGCAGGAAGCAGGAAGGTAGGCCAAGCTGAGCCCGGGCCCAGGAGCTTGTGGACGGAGTGATCGAGGGGTAGGAGGGACATCAGTAGACGTGAGGGAGGGACACAAGGGGAAGGGGTCAGGGGACAGCATCACCGACTGGTTTAGGACCCGGACGCAGGCTCTAAATGCAGACGTCCTTCGTCATGAGGATCCTTTGGCCTCTCACACCTACAGACGGTCTCTGGCTCAGAAGGAATTCCCCTGGTCCTGGGGACCCGTGAATTCCATAGGGCACATGCCCCCCACCCTCACCCCACCCCCCCACACACAGGTCACAGAAGAGGACCCGGTGGCTCAGAGTGGGGGTCAGATGTGTTCATAACCGTGAACTAGACAAGCAGAGACCAAAACCAAGGGCTGCTCCCACGGCGACAGATTCACTCCGCCCGCTCTGCTTTGCTTCCGTTAGGTGCAAACACAAAGACAACAACAACGACACCAAAGAAGGGTCGAAGCAGCTGAGAAGATCCAGGCCTGGTGGCGGGGCAGCCTGGTGCGAAGGACCCTCCTTGTGGCCGCGCTGGAGGCCTGGGTCATTCAGTGCTGGTGGCGCACCGTGCTGCGCAGGCGCATAGAGAGCCACCGGCACGCCCTCCTGCGGCTCTATGCCGTGCAGGAGCAGTCGGCCGTCAAGATCCAGGCCTGCATGCGCATGTGGCACTGCCGCCACGGCTTCTGCCAGCTCTGCAACATGCTGTGCGTGTTCCAGCCGCCCAGCAGCCTCGAGTTCCAGAACCAGGACGCTCTGCAGCTCCCGTGCAGAGCCACTGCCCAGCAGCCGGAGTTCCACATTGAAATCGTATCCATCTGAAGGCCTGCGGCTGCAAGGGTGTCTCCAGCGCCTCAATAAACGGCTGGCCTGGTTTTGTGAGTCTCCGTGTTTGCCGCAACCACGGGGACCCCGGGCACTCAGGTCCTGCCCCTCGTGCTCTGCTCGGGGAAACCCTGCCGCACGGGTACTCCCGGCATCCCCCATGGTGCCTGCCGAAGAGCCCTGCTTGGCCTGACTCTGCGTCCAAACCCAGACTCTGGCCTGGTGTGGTGGCACATGCCTGTAATCCCAGTACTTGGGAGGCTGAGACAGGAGGGTCGCAGTTCTGAGGCCAGTCTCAGGAACTTAGCAAGGCCCTCTGCAACTTAGGGAGACCCTGTTTCAAAAGAAAAAATAAAAAGGACTAGGCTGAGGGTGTAGCTCAGAGGTAGAATGCCCCTGGGTTCAATCCCCAGTACCACTCCCCCCACCCAAAAAAAAATTTAAAAAATTGTGACCCAAGGCTCTCTTGTATATACGCAGATCCAATTCCTGTCTTCTGAACTCGTATTTGCGAGGGACTGGACTTTGAATTCCTGGAGATTCTGGGCACTTCCTCATAAATGACCGCAGCAGTGATACTCAGTTCACCACCCGGGTCTCTCATTTGTTTGTTGCTGTCCTTTATCTTCTAGGAAGGAGGTCAGAAAACCATGACCTGGAGCCGAGTAGTTGGACCAGAGACCGTCTGAACATTAAGCCTATTATACCCACTGACACTTTACGGAGAAAGTTTGTGCATCATTGCTATATAGCCACTGATTTTTCATAATTATTTGTGCATCATAATTGTACAAAATAGTGGGTTTTATTACAGCAATTTCTTTTTTCTTGTACTTTTTTTTTTTTTTTTTTTTTTTGCGGTACTAGGGATTGAACCCAGGGGCATTCTAGCTCCGAGCTACATCCCCAGCCCTATTTTTTATTCTTTATTTTGAAACAGGGTCTCACTAAGTTGCAGAGGGCCTCACTAAGTCACTAAGTAGCTGAGGCTGGCTGCGAACCTGCGATCCTTCTGTCTCAGCCTCCCAAGTTCAGGGATTACAAGGGTGTGCCCCCTCGCTCGGCTTGTTTTCTTGATAATAGCCATTCTGACTATGGTTAAATGAAATCTCAATGTAGTTTGGTGGCTAAAGATATTGGGCATTTTTTCATTTACTTGCTATATATAATTTTTTTGAGGGTCTAGACAGCTCATTTACTCATTTTTAAATTGAGATTTATTTTTTTGTATTGAAATTTTTTGATTATTATTCTGAATATTAATCCTCTGTCTGTCTGATGAATAGCTGCCAAAGATTTTCTCCCATTCTGTAGTCTGTCTCTTCACTAGGCTGATTATTTCCTTTGCTGTGTAGAAACTTCTTAATTGGATATAATCTCACTTGTCAATCCTTGCTATTATTTTCTGAGCTATTGGAGTCCTGTTCAGAAAATCGTTGTCCATACTTATAACTCGAAGTGCTTCCCTCTAGTAGTTTCAAAGTTTCGGTTCTTACAAATTAAGGGCTTTGATCCATTTTGGAGTTTTTAGCTTTTATCGGTGCACTGTAATTCTACATCATGGTGAAGTTCAATGTGATGCAAACTTAGGTGCACACCTGGGGGCACTTGGGGTGTCTTCCTCACATCCGACACCCCTCCTCCTGCTCCCCATACACATTACGGAGATTGGAGCTGACACTGTCGAGTATGGACATAGAGTTCTTTGAACCGTCTCTTTCATGAAACCTCCTTTTCCCCTCTCTACCCCCTGCCCCAGGCCCCTTCCACTGTCCTCCTGGCCCCTCTCCCCGGTCATCTGAGGTCCCTTTGGTTCCTAATTTCTCTTCGGCTTCCACCTAAGAGAGAAAACATACAACCCCTTGTGGTTTTTTTGTTTTTTGTTTTTTTTTGGTGGTACTGGGGATTGAACTCAGGGGCATTCCACCTCCGAGCTACACCCCTAGCCCTATTTTTTATTCTTTTTTTTTTTTTTTTTTTTTGCAGTACTGGGGATTGAACTCAGGGGCATTCTACCTCCGAGCTATACCCCCAGCCCTATTTTTTATCCTTTATTTTGAAACCGGGTCTCACTAAGTTGCGGAGTGCCTCACTAGGTAGCTGAGGCTGGCCGAGAACCAGGATCCTCCGGTCTCAGCCTCCCGAATGCTGGGATTAAAGTGTGCGCCACCACGCCCGGCTCTTATTCTTTATTTTGAAACAGGGTCTCACTAAGTTACGGAGACCCTCACTAAGTAGCTGAGGCTACTGTGAACCTGCAATCCTCCTACCTCAGCCTCCCAAGTAGTGGGATTACAAGCGTGCACCACCATACCCAGCTTCAATCTTTTTTTTCTTGTAGTACTGGGGATTGAACTCAGGGGCATTCTACCTCTGAGCTATTCTACCCCCCAGCCTATTTTTTATTCTTTATTTTGAACAGGGTCTCACTAAGTTGCAGAAGGCTTCACTAGGTAGCTGAGGCTGGCCATGAACCCGGATCCTCCGGTCTCAGCCTCCCAAATGCTGGGATTACAAGCGTGCGTTACCACGCCCGGCTAACCCCTTGACCTTCTGAGACTGGCTGGTTTCACTTAGTATAACATGCTCTCGCCCCATCCATTTTCCTACAAATGATATAATTTTGTTCTTCTTTCTGACGGAATAACATTCCATTGTGCACATATAGCGAGAGAGACATAGGGTCTAGTTTTCGATTTTCCACAGGCAGGAGTTCAATTTCCCCAGCACCATTTGCCGAAGAGGCTGCCTTTTCTCCAGCAAACTTTTTTTGGTACAGCCACTGATTCTTACGCACTGATCCAAATGTTTCTTCAGTCTGATTGTGACTTCTGAGAGGTTGACCTGACCGATCTTTCATTGCTAACTGTTCTCATCCCTCATCACTGTCTTACTTTTTTTTTTTTTTTTTTTAAAGCACTAGTGTCCCTCTTTCCACCTTTGAAAAAGCCCAATACTGCCGGTCCTCCGTCCCTGCTGCAGATGAGTCGAGCTACCCCGAGGAAGAGTCGTCCTGTTACTTGGTGTCGGTTTGCATTCAGGACCACAAGTCTTCAGCCAGAGGACAGAGTTCTCCAGACACTTGTTAAGTCTGCCTTTTTTTTTTTTTTTTTTTTTTTTTTTTGGTACTGGGGATTGAACCCAGGGGCATTCTACCTCCGAGCTATACCCTCAGCCCTATTTTTTATTCTTTATTTTGAAACAGGGTCTCACTAAGTTGCGGAGTGCCTCACTAAGCAGCTGAGGCTGGCCGCGAACCCGGATCCTCCGGTCTCAGCCTCCCGAATGCTGGGATTACAAGCGTGCACCACCACGCCCGGCTTTAAGTCGGCCTTTTGACTGAAAGCTTACACATTCCTTCCTCTGTCTCCAAGCGCACCTCCCTCCCTCGTCTCCTCTTGGTTGCAAACGAGAGAGACACCACACTTGGTTCAGGAAATAGTCACAGGCGGGGCCCTCGTTTTCCTCCATCCGTCCTCCACCCCAGCGCCCCACACTTGCAGTCTTCCCCAGGTTGAAATGAACTCTTTGAAGCTGGGCGTGGCAGCACATGCTGGTAATCCGAGTGCTTGGGAGGCTGAGACCAGAGGAGCCAGCCAGCCTCAATTACTAGGAAAGGCCCTCTGCAACTTAGTGAGACCAGATTTCAAAATTAAAAAATAGGGCTGGGGGTGTAACCCAGAGGTAGAATGCCCCTGGGTTCAATCCTAGTACCGAAAAAATAAAAAAAAAAGCCTAAGAGTATATTATAAGTATTCTTACCAAAACCAGAAAAGTAAAAGTATATGAGGTAATATATGAGTAAATTAGCTCAATGAGCCATCCCACGTATATATATATTTCAAAACAACTTGCACTTGCTGTACCTGATAAATATATGTAATTTTTGTCAGTTAAAAATATTTTAAAATCAGTGTTAAAAATATATTCATCACAAGTGGTAACTCGTTAACTCATTGAATTAGCAGAGCATTCACCACTGAGACTCAGTCTAAGTTCAAAGGCAATAAGATTTGTCTAGGGTAATCATTTAAATTATTGGCCAAGCCAGGCATGGTGGCACGTGCCTGTAATCCCAGTACTTGGGAGACTGAGACAGGAGGATTGCATGTTTGAGGACAGACACACAGCAATTCAGTGAGACTTTCAGCAACCTAGTGAGACCCTGTTTCAAAACAAAAAAAATTATAATAAAAGGGCTGGGGGGTCTAGCTGGGAGGTAGAATGCCTCTGGGTTCAATCCCCAGTGCCACAAAAATCAAATAAATAAACTGTTGGCCAAGCAGAGACACTTGGGTAGTGAATTAGACACTGAAAGGGCAAGCGCTCAGAGATGCCTGCCTACCCCGACCACATCCTCGAACGGCTGCTCAGAGTATGCCTATCACCTCTCAGTAATTAGAGATGCAGCTTAAGACATGATTTATTTGTCCTAGAATGTAAAAAAAAAAAAAAAAAACTTCAAAAATACAAGAAAGGCAGGACAACAGTAACCTAAATGATTGCAGTGGAACAGCAGGGAAGTTCTTTGGCTTTCCCGGCTCTGGCTCAGTGGCCCCTTTGTACCTGGGCTTTCTGCCCGTCACCCTCCCATCAGGCCCCAGGCTACACCCAAGAGAGTACCAACCAAGTTATGACACCAGCAGAGGCCTCGCTAGGTTTTGTTTTTTGTTTTTTGCTGTACTGGGGATTGAACTCGGGGGCATTCTACCTTCGAGCTATACCCCCAGTCCTATTTTTTATTCTTTATTTTGAAACAGGGTCTCACTAAGTTGCAGAGGGCCTCACTAGGTAGCTGAGGCGGGCCTCAAACCCGGATCCTCCAGTCTCAGCCTCCCAAATGCCGGGATTACAAGCATGAGCCACCACGCCCAGCTTCCTCACTAGGTTTAAAAACATTTATTTTTTTTATTTTTATTTTATTTTATTGCAGTACTAGGGATTGAACTCAGGGGCATTCTAGCTCCGAGCTACACCCCCAGCCCTATTTTTTATTCTTTACTTTGAAACCGAGTCTCACTAAGTTGCAGAGTACCTCACTAGGTAGCTGAGGCTGGCCGGGAACCTGGATCCTTCGGTCTCAGCCTCCCAAATGCTGGGATTACAAGTGTGCGCCACCACGCCCAGCTCGGGTTTAAAAACATTTAAAAAAAAAAAACTCTCTGCAAAGGATTACCAAGAAACTCAATTACTTCTTATTAAATAACTGCATTTCCACATTTGGACTGTGAAAGCTTTACCTACTTTTTGTGCCTATTTTATTTCATTTTCTACTTTTCAGACTTGATCTCATGTTAGAATTCTCTCATTGGTTTCTCAAGTGACATTTCATCCTGAATATAGTATTCCCATAACTGAAAGATTTTTTTTAATTCAGCATTTTAAATATAATAGGAATGTTCTAGGCATTTAAAAAAAGGATCCCAACTAAAATTCATATGGAACCTCAAAAGACCCAGGACAGAAAAAGCCATCTGAAAAGGAAAGACAAAGCTGGAGCCTCACACTTTCTGATTTCAAATTATATTACGAAGCTGTGCTAATCCCACAGGACGGTTCTGACATACAGACGGATGCTCACAGCAACAGGACAGGACAGGAGGCCCAGAAAGAAACCCACGTGTGTGCCCTCAGCTAATCTTTGCAAGGGTGCCAGGAAGACACCATTGAGGAAAGGAGAGTCTCTTCAATAAATGAGGTTGAGAAAATGGGATAGCCACGCGCTAAAGAATAAAATTGGACCCTTTTTTTTTTTTTTTACACCATGTACAAAAACTAACTTGAAATAGATTAAGGACATCGATTTAAGGCCTTGCACACATAAAATTCCTAGAAGAAAACATAGAGAAGAGCCAGGCATGATGGCACACGTCTGTAATCTCAGTACTTGGGAGGTTGCGACAGGAGGATTACAGGTTCAAAGCCAGCCTGGGCAGTTTAGCCAGACTCTGTTTCAAAATAAAAAACTGAAATAGGGCTGGAGATGTAACTCAAAGATAGAACAACCCTGGTTTCAATTCCCAGTACCACACACACACAAAAAACCGATAGTAAGTATTTGGCAAAGGTGTAGAAAACGGGGAAATTTTGTACCCCAGGGCAGAAATTGGGATGTAAATTGAGATAGCCATCACGGAAATAAATACAGAAGTTCCTCAAAAAATTAAAAATAGATCTATCACATCACCCCAGAATCCCACAACAGAAATACAATATCACGAAGAGATATCTGCAGCTCACCTTCATCGCAGCCTTATTCAGAACAACCAAGGTACCGAAACAGCCTAAGTGTCTGTCAGTAGATGAATGAATAAAGAAAATGTGATTGAGAAGTGCATAAGCCTCCCAATCCCTATGTCACAAAGCGATTGTGAATTCACAGCTCGTCCTCACCCAGGGGCTCACGCCAGCCCTCGGCCGCAGACAAGACAGGACGAGTGAACCATCTAGACTCGGCCATGGGGATTCGCTGTTGCGTAAGGGGACCCGCAGACCCACGGGCGGGCCGGGGGGTGGGCGGGGGGCACCCTGGACTGCACAGGTCTTGGGGGGTCATGGGGACGCCCCAGCAGTGAGTGCCTGTGTCTGGGACCTTGGAGAGACAGCAGTCTTAACTCTTGTATGTGTTTCCCACTTAACTCTGATGCAGACCAACGGCCACTTGATTTTAATTGATTTTGAAGATATATATGAAACAATTGAAGTGCATGTAATATACAAAGATAATCAGGTGAGTAGAATTCCACATGGCGAAGAGAGATCGAGGCCGTTGATATCTTGGGCGTGTGGGGTTCAGCCTCTTATGGGTCCAGACTCTAAAATACCCGGCCATCAACTCCACCTCACCTCATTTTCCCTTCCTTCCCTTCTTAGCCTGAGCTCTTTGGATCTGGGTCTGTGACACAGAAAGTAATTGGAAAGAAAGAAAGACCTCAAAAAATGCATGCGGCTAAGCTAGGCATGTGGTGCACGCCTGTAATCCCAGTACATGGGAGGCTGAGATGGGAGGATCGCAGGTTCGAGGCCAGCCTCAGCAATTTAGCAAGACTGTTTTCAAAATAAAAAATAAAATAGGAGCCAGGCATGGTGCCACATGCTTGTAATCCCAGTACTTGGGAGGCTGAGACTGGAGGATCCGGGTTCACAGCCAGCCTCAGCTACTTAAAATAAAGAATAAAAAATGGGGTAGCTCAGAGGTAGAATGCCCGAGTTCAATCCCCAGTATTACAAAAAAATAAATAAATAAAATAAAATAAAATAGGGCTGAGGGTGTGGCTCAGAGGTAGAACACCCCTGGGTTCAATCCCCAGTACAAAAAAATAAAAACAAAGCTTTTGAATTAGAGATTAGAATATTCCCCTGGTTATGGTGGCACAGGTTTGTGATCCCAGTCCTTGGGAGGAGGCCAAGACAGGAGGATCGCAGGTTCAAAACCAGCCTCAGCAACCTACTGGTGAGACCTTGTTTCAAAAATAAATAGCCAGGTGTAGTGGCGCATGCTCGTAATCCTAGTACTTGGGAGGCTGAGACAGGAGGATCACAAGTTCGTGGCCAGCCTCAGCTACTTAGTAAGGCCCTCTGCCACTTAGACCCTGTTTCAAAATAAAGAATAAAAAATAGGACTGGGGGTGTAGCTTAAGGGCAGAATACCCTTGGGTTCAATCCCCAGTACTGCAAATAATAATAATAATAATAGTGCTGGGGTGTGTAGCTCAAATCTAGTACAACAAAAAGAAAGAGAAAGAGAGAGAGAGAGAGTGTGTGTGTGTGTGTATATGTGTGTGTGTGTGTGTGTGTGTGTGTGTGTGTGTGTAATGTTCCAATTATAGAAAGGCTAGAAGCAGATTATGTGGTGAGGTTGCTGAAACCCACCACGGTATCAAAACACATGTTTGGGGCAGAGAGAAATTGGCCAGAGCCAGGCGTGGTGGCCCCACGTGTAATCCCAGTACTCAGGAGGCTGAGACAGGAGGATCAAAGGTTCCCTGCCAGCCTCAGCTACTTAATGAGGCCCTCCACCACTTAGTGAGACCCTGTTTCAAAGTAAAGAATAAAAAGTAGGGCTGGGGGTGTAGCTCAGAGGTAGAATGCCCCTGAGTTCAAGCCCCAGTACCGCAAAAAATTAAATTAAATTAAGTTAAAAAATAAATTGGCCAATGTGTTTTAGCAGAAAAATAGGCAAAAAATGTTAGGGAGCCAAAACTCCCAGCTCCAAAAAGCCCTGACGAAATAGAGTGTGGTCAATGTCCCTCACAGTGGGAGAGAGAGAGAGAGAGAGAGAGAGAGAGAGTGTGTGTGTGTGTGTGAGTGTGTGTGTGTGTGTGTGTGTCAGGAGTAGGGGGATAACTGAAGGTTGGACCACTGAGCTACACCCCTAGCCCTAGCTTTTAATTTTTTTTTTTTATTTTGAAACAAGGCCTTGCTAAGTGGTGGAGGGCCTCACTAAGTAGCTGAGGCTGGCCGAGAACCTGCCATCCTCCTGGCTCAGCCTCCCAAGAACTGGGTTTACATGTGGAGGCCACCACGCCCGGCCGGGTCTGGCCCATTTCCCTCTGCCCCAAGCTTGTATTTTGATACCGTGGTGGGTTCACCAGCCTCACCACAGCTTGACTGTGCCCTGCTAGCGACTCCTTGTTTCCCCCTGATCTACACTGGCGGGATGGTTGAGAGCAGGACTCTGTGACTCCGAGGGTGAGGTGACCCTCCACGGGGGCTCCTGCTCAGGGTCCTGTTGGCTCCCCTGAACTCTCCGAGGAAGGGCTGAAGGGAGGCATTGAGAGAATCCAGGCCCCTTCCGGGAAGATGCTGGTGGGGAAGTTCCCTGAGTTCTCATTCCCTCTCCCTCTCCCTCTCCCTCTCCCTCTCCCTCTCCCTCTCCCTCTCCCTCTCCTGTCTAGAAAGATAGCCGAAAAAAGATCGAGGCTGCCATCCGGATCCAGGCCTGGTGGCGGGGCACCCTGGTGCGCCGGACTCTGCAGCACGCCGCCCTGCGGGCCTGGATCATCCAGTGCTGGTGGCGGCTCACCCTCATGCGCCTGCTGGCCAAGAAGC